>JAECUM010031678.1:0-24750 GCA_016617855.1 Megalonaias nervosa
TATAGTCATTACTTCAATGGAATAAGATCGTGTTGAAACTTAAACACATAGATATTTATATATCTGGAAAGACAGGATATATATTACTATATATGGAACACAGATTGACCTGTATTAAACTCATTACTTTACAATGATGAACAGATGGTACTTTTCTCTTCCTTGAAAAAGGATAGAACAAAGAACACATCGAGTAAAGATGATTTGAAATTAAGGGAATTTTGACAAATTAATATCAATAATTTTAGATAGATTTCTTAAAACGCCAAGTTTCTCAGAACACAATAATTTTTTCAACTTTGGTACATTTGATCTCTTTTAGAAGTATTTGGGTATTGGTTGCTTTCTTTGTTGTCTGAAATAGCTACATTAAAGGGGATAAGGAAACTCATCACCCACACAGTTTTGCATGCTAAGCGTACATAATTAAACTCATCACCCACACAGTGTTGCATGCGAAGCGTACGTAATGAAACTCGTCACCCACACATATTTGTATGCAAAGCGTACACAATCTTTCATATCTAGGTAAATTTTCCCCATCTTTCCTTCACTATAGGTAAACAGTGATTACATGTTCGAAATTTTATTATATTTGCCTTCAATTTTTATAGGTCTTTTTAACCAATAATGTTCTACTTATAAATCCATTTAAAAGTTTTTATATGTATCAACTTTTTCTCGAGTAATGGATGATTCCCATTTTTGTATAAACTGATCATGAAGACTTTCCTTAAATATTGTATCTAGCCAGCATTTGTTGGGAATGTTTTAGTTAACCCAAATAAATTGAAACCCACTTTCCGATAGGATGTTTTGAATGCTCTCAACCCATCTGCTTCTGCCTAGACTCAGATTATTATCATATACATGATATAAGATGTTTCGTTTGTTTACCATTAATGAGATTTACCCAATAGCCAACCATTCTTGTTTTTATTTGCAAGTGTAGAGGGGTTCTACCAAGATCGTCGTAAAGCAAATATGACGGCGGCGTATTTGTTTTAAACTTTTAACTCATATTTTAGAAAATCTAAATGAACCCGTTCCATAATATCTAATTTTGCATAATCCCAGATCTCAGTTACGTATGTGTGAATTGGAACTGTTGTCATCTCAAGCAATGTAAGCTGTCAGTCAACAGGCAAGTTCAGATTTAATACTCTTTTTTTTTATTAAGGGACATTATCACCGTGACTATTTTCCCATTTATACCAGTGTTAATCAGTTTTCTCCATAAGCCTCTCCATACCTTATCGAAAGCCTAATAAGAATAAAAAAAAAACAACAAAACAAAAAAAAAAAAAAAAATGCAAAACGACGGTTTATGTCTTCCGTTTAAAAGATCTACAAGGATTAAAAGACAAAAATATTATCAATTATGGAGTATCCTTTACAAAAACCTGCCTGGACCTCACATAGTAAATTGTTTTATTCTAGAAAAAGCGAAATTCTACAGCGGTAAATACCTTACCAAGACAACTTAATAGAGTAATTGGCCTGTAATTGGTAGGATCTGATTGACCTCCCTTATTTTTATATGTCTGTATAATCAACCGTTTAGTCCATTTTTCCGGAACAACACCTGTATTTAAAATCACGTTAAAAAGAAAACTTACAAAAATTGGAAGACAAACGTCTCCTGTACATTTTACTATTCATTGATCAGAGCTCCACATTAGGATTTTGACACATGTTGACTCAGGTAAGTACGGTACCGCGAAAGTTACTAGATCATGAATGTCCGAGAGCATTGGGCAGAAATCATGAAAAAAAAATTGTTTGATGGAATTAAAAATCCTTCTAAACCATAAACACATAAAAACTTTTTATATCTTTCGGCACTAGGGGGTCCTCTATATGATGGAGACTGAGAGGGACCACACCAATACAAAAAAAATAATAAATAAAACCTTTCTACAGTGGTAACTAAATAGTCCATTACTCTTACACGTTTACTTGTACATTTGCATATTACTCTGTCATATCCGATTTTTGTGTTAGCTATATCCATATTGCAGTTTCTACAAAGTTGTAACATGCGATTTCCATAGTTATTTGGCCTCTTTATATCACAGATATGTCTTTCCATTGGGATACCATTATAGCTGAGACATAGTACATCGTTAAGCTAATCAGAAGGGATTTGATCAAGATGATCATTGTTGTTGGTTGATAATGTAATACAATTATCTATATCTGAAGTACGGCTGTTCAAATCGCCTAACAAGAACACATGCCGAGTTTCATGGAGTCTGATCAGTAACTCATCCCCAGTTTCATCAAAAGCATCTATTGAAAAGTATTCGGAACCCTCGGGAGGTATATAAACAACTCCAAATATGAAATCATCTTTTGTTTGGAGCAATTCTTTTAAACTTTAAGCCAAAAAATATATTCAGAACTGTTCCATTGCAGTTTTATGTATTTACTAATTGATTTTATCACATGCAGAGCTATGCCGCCAGAGGTATGTTTGGTATTGTGTCTAATGTCTAATTCTTTAATTTTCAAAAGAAATTACAATCACAGAGAAATATTAGCTAATGAATTATGTTGTTTACACAATCAATGTCACTGATCAGTTAAACCATCAACTTGAATAGGAACAATGGTCAAGTACAAAAAAACAGATATGCATAACATATAATTATTAAATAACAACAACCAATACAAATTAAATTTACATAACAGATATATGATTCAAAAATATTATTCTGGTTACTGAAAGACAGCATTCAACTGGGTAGATTGAGAAACACATATTGTGACGCTTAACAGTAAGGTTAAAGAAAAATAATATAACGTGGAAGAAATTGAAAAGGAAATATGGAGAAAAGAAATCAGTTAGAAGAGGAAGTACAAATTGAAAGAAACAAGTAGAATAGCAACATTATTTGGCATACAATATAACAAATTTATATGACATATTATTGTGGATGTTAATACTTGATCACTCCTCAACAAATTACGGTTTCCATTCTTTCCTTTGCTGTAATCCTTCTTTTTCTGTATAGAAGTGGCATATTTTTAAATATTATAATAATATCGAATAAAGTCAACTAACTTCTTATGTAACGTCTCTGTCATATATTTGCCTAAATCTCCAGATCCTTTACATTTTTCACATATTGTTTTCTTTTTCAAAACTTCTGGCAACTTTTACATTTGTCAGAAAGTGAGAGACGACAAATCCATGTAATTTTCAAGGCCATGATAAATTTACAAAAGTCAATCATCTTTAGTACATCGCAAAGAACATCTTTTACTAAAGATCCCCTTTTGAGTTCCAACTTAATATTTCGACTTTTTCTATAATATGAATTGTGGATTTGGATCGGATATATATATATATATATATATATAATATATGTATATATATATATATATATATATATATATATATATATATATATATATATATATATATATATATATATGTATATATAAAATGATTTAGTATGGAATTATCAAAGAAGCACTTTTATACTGTTATTCTTTAAGCGTTAGAATACCATATATTCACTTTCTACTATTTATTTTCATAAATTTGTTTTCATCATTTCTTCTCAGTTAACAGAAGATGAGATGCCTTTTAATGTAAATACTGTTACCCACCGTAATTTAAATCCATGATGCAATGTTAGTAGTGTAGTGAGGTAGTATAGCGTCAATGGGAAAATACATTACAGACCCCCACCCCCACCCCGGCCAGTATAGCGTCACGATTTATAGTGTCAAAAAATCACCCTGGGTCTGTATAGCTTCAATGGAAATTTAACATAGTGAATGTATAGCGACAAGAGGAATGGAACAGGTAGGGTGACGTCACGGTACTGGACACCTGCAACAATGTAGCAAGTACTGTGACGTCATGCCACCTGTGTCATTTCTATATACAAACACGCATCATTCACGTTCGTGTCAGTGAATAGTAGAGTACAGTATGTTTTAAATTTTTTTAGGCAAGAAAGAATAAATCTTTTCTAGGCAGTGGAGTGGCCCTGAATAGGGCCTTTGGGTTTTATGTTAACACCATTTCGTTAACACAGAAGGCATCGTATAGGTCTTCTTCTCTTTCTCAAACTTCGTCTAACCTCTGGTCCATAAATCAGAACTCGCTTCAGACAGCCTTGTCTTTCCACATAGGTCCTTCTTTTTCCAAACGCTTGTCTCGGTGATCCTAACGATTCTCCATGATGATCTGACATACATGGGTAAGTCCGTACGGAAAAACAACGACGATACGAAAGTAGACGATTCAACGTTGGGCCACATCTTTGTGACGAGAACAGGTGAAGGGAATGAAGTGAGCCGCGTTTATTTGTAGTGGAAAAGCGGATTGAAACTGTCCACCAATGACAACACGCGTTACAAAATTCAGTCACTTCGCGGAGCCTGTCTTCCAATCCGAAGAGAGCTACCTGTGACGTCACATTCCCTATATAGGTGCGCTAACGTCGGTGTGCAGTGAATCGATGCGACATTGTTTTGTGAAACATGACTGAAACTAAGAAGACAATGAATTGGGGTGCACCGGCTTTGGAGACGAAAAGCGATGGCATAGCAGCGGCTACCAAAGTTAACACAGCGCTACTTCCAGAAGAGGTTGATTTCAAGTGGGATTTAGTAGATTTTTTTTCTCTTCTTCGCAAGAATTTGTTCCGGTACCAGTACCTTCGCCACTTTCTCCTTCTTTACCACACGTCGAGGATTTTAAACAAAGACAGAAAGAAGAATTGGAGAAATGTTTACAGCAGCAGAAAGAGGCAGAACAAGCATTTCTCCTTGAACAGCAACAGCGAGAAGAAGAGGCAAGAAGGAAACGACAGGAAGAAGAAGCAGTAGAGAAGAAACAAAGGCTATGAGAGAAGGAGAACAGTGAAAGTCAAACGGTAACGGTACTCTTGGACATTTTGGCTGAGTTAAGAAGTCTGAAACAAATGACCCAAGAGAAAAAGACCTTCCCAAGCCAAACAGCCCAACCCTGTTACTACACCAGAGATACTACCCCTAGTGATTTCTACCCAATTATTGACAGGAGCAAGTCCACATATAGGCCTTGGCCGTGGCAAAAGCTTAAGGCAGTTAAAGCGGATTGCTTCTCGTTCCTAAGTTTGTTCTAAGAAAAAACAAACACCCAATGGTCCTTTTCAGGGCCATTCACTTCTTTCGAAAAGAGATACTATTCATTTTTCCAAAACCAATTAAAACTCTAAATCCCTTGTTTAACCCTATGATGTACGTGTTGTGAGTGCATGAGTGTAGGTCCTTATTATTCTAAACAATCAAAACCAGGAGACACTTACGTTTTTCAGTCTGGTCTATTCTGGTACAAATATTTACAATTCAATGTCACAACACAACATAACACAACACTTTTTAAAAAAGTTCATAGACTTCTTCTGTGTCTTTTTCTTTACTCTCTGTTTTTTCAATTTCTTCACTTTCACAGTTTTTTCCTCCTCCTCTTCTTCCTCACTTTTTTCTCCTCTTCTTTTCTTTTTTGTCTTCTCTTTCTGAACGTGTCGGGGTTCTTCCTTTGCCGAGGGCACCTCTTTTTCTTCCTCCTCCTCCTCCTGCTCCTGTTCTTTCTTAGGGCAATCTGAAGACCAATGTCCTTTCTCATTACAATGATAACATGTATCTTGACTTTTGCCTCTTTTGACACTGGTCTTGCTTTTTTGACGATCTGGACATTCTGTAGCCCAATGCCCTTTCTTCTGACAGATATAGCAAGTATCTTGACTTTTATCTCGAAAGGAGGGAGAGTAGTTCGTCGGCTTGTCTGAAGAAAACTTTCGTATGACACCTCGCAAATCTCTAATCAGAAGTTCGATTTGTGTGGGTTCTTCCATCGTGCTGGTCAGCTTGAGAGTGAAATGAATACTGAGAGGGAAGGCACCAGCTCTTTATATATGCACTAAACCTAACATGGATATATAGGGGTCCATGGTATTTCAAATGTAGTCATTTGACTTTTTGCAGTCAAGATGAAACGATCGCATCATTTCTTAAAGAAAGGAGAAGAAAGTAAGAGGCAGAAACGTGATTTATCGCCTCGCACAGAAGCAGAAGTCTTGGCTCACATTCATGCCAGCGATTTTGAAGATGAGAGTCTACACTCAGTCAAAGTCCTTCACCACCAGTAAACCCTGAAAAGTACTACCACATTCAAGAGACGGACAAACGTTCCTCCAGAAAATTTAGAACTACGGCCTACACGTACGCAGTGAAGTTTAAAGATTTCAAGTCCGACGTACCGTTAGAAAAAGCAGAGGGGTTCATCACTGATGTGTGGGATTCTTTGTTAACGACACTGAAACGGCAATGTCAAGCCAAAGAAGACGATCGCTTGAGACTTTCCATTCATCACGACAGTTTGAAGTCCCCTGTTTGGATCGAGTTTAGCAGTCCATCAGAACTGACACCTTCCAAAGTCATGGACAAGATTCAACACGTGCAGCAATCCAACGACAAGTTTCACATCACCGACGGAAAAGCGACACTGTTCATGATCCACGTGTCTCTTCCCCAAGGGACAGGACATGGCAAAAAGGTGATCTTGGTAGACAACCTTCGCAGCACCAAAAAGAGCCTCGTCCAGATTAACAACCCTCAAGACAAGATGTGTTTAGCCCGTGCCATCGTGGTGGGACGAACGTATGCCGACAAGACAAACACGGCAGAATGGAAAAGAGCCTGGAAAACTATTCAACAATCGGACCGAGCCAAACAACGAAGAGAAGCAGAACTCCTGTTACAGCAAGCGGGGCTAGCTAAAGACACACCCTGTGGCATTCCTGAAATGCAAAAATTGCAAGACGTCTTGGCTCCACGTTACACATTGAAAGTGCACCCTCAAGAAGTGCGCGGACCTCTGTTGTTTCGAGGCAAAAATTTCAAAGACGGAAAATACATTCACGTCTATCATCACGATGAACATTTGATGCCATTACCAGTATCACTGCATTCCTGTCATACAGTTATTACTGTGAGAAATGTGACTATGGCTATAACAATCGAGAGCAACACAAGTATTGCGGATCGATATGTCAGGGATGTTTAGCCTCTAAGCCCTGTCTAGACGAAGGACAAGAACGAGTGCATTGCTCTGCTTGTCAGCGCACATTTGTCAGTCCTACCTGTTACCAATAACATCTAAATACTCATGGTTCACAGCAGAAATGTGCCTGTCAACTCCTGAGATTATGCCCTACTTGTGGACAAGGCATACGTGCCAATAATGCCAAGGCGCACGTCTGTTCAGGAAAGAAGCGATGTCACATTTGTCGCCAAACCGTGGACTTGGAACACCAATGCTACATTCAAAAATACCAATCCAAACACGAAGAAGAAGATAATGACCAGAAGAAAGGCCATCTCATCTTTTTCGATTTCGAATGCATGCAAGAGACTGGCATTCACATTCCTAATTTCTGCGTGGCTCACCGAGCGTGTGAGAAGTGCATCCAAGAGCCTATCTTGACTCATTGCCCTCACTGTAGCAAGATTCCTGGAGGACGTGAAAAAATCTTTCGGGGAACAAAAACGCTGACCGATTTCGCCCAATGGATCTTAAAACCTATCGACGAGACGTGGAGTCAAGAGGACATCGAACGTTACGGAGATTGTCTTCGCTATGCCACGGTGATGGCTCACAATTTCTCGGGATACGATGGGCAATTTCTTCTCAGATACTCTACAGAACAAAGTACCGAACGTCCTAAAGTGACTTTGAACGGAGCCAAAATCATTTCCATGCAAGTGGGCCAAGTGCAGTTTAAAGATTCGATGAGTTACTTGGCCATGCCTTTGAGTCGCATGCCAAAAACGTTTGGAATGACAGAAATGGCCAAAGGCTATTTTCCGCACTTTTTCAATACTGAACCCAATCAACATGCCGTTCTACCCCATTTGCCTGAGGCTCACTTCCACGACCCCGACAAAATGCGTACCGAACAACGAGAAGCTTTCTACGCTTGGTACCAGACTCACATCTCGGACCCCTTCGACTTTCAGGAAGAAATGTTAAAATATTGTCGTTCTGACGTGGACATTTTACGGCGTTGCTGTGGATATTTTCGAGAACTGTTCATGGAACACGGTGGGATCGACCCTTTGAAAGAAGCTTGCACCATTGCCAAAGCGTGTTCCTTAGTGTACCGCCAACGATACATGCCCGAAAACACCCTGGCTGTCATCAGTCCTCAAACAACCAATTTTGCCAAACGTCAATACTCGGTCAAAGCCCTACGCTGGCTACATTACTTGTGTGACAAGGAAGACAAATGGATCCAACATGCTCGCAACGGAGGAGGCGAAAAGACCATCGGAAGGTATTCAGTGGATGGCTGGGACTTAGAAAACCCCCAGATCGTGTACGAGTTTAACGGGTGCTTATTTCACGGATGTCCCATCTGCTACCCTCATCGTAACACTAAAAATCACTTTTTACAAAGGACCATGGAAGACTTGTACCAGGCCACTTGTCAGCGACGCTTGAAGTTAGAAGAGCAAGGATACCAAGTGGCAGAAATGTGGGAACACGAGTACGATCAGCGATTGAAAACCGATCCCGAGTTTAAGCGTATCGTGGAAAGTTACAAGCTGGTGGACCCACAGAACCCAAGGGACAGTTTGTAAGGAGGACGGACGAATGACACCTGTTTGCTGTACCAAGCCAACGAGGAGAAAGGAGAAGAAATCAAATACTTGGACGTGTGTTCTCTGTATCCGTACGTGTGCAAATATTATCACTTTCCCGCAGGGCACCCACAATTGCTGACCGAACACATCGACGTGGACAACATTCGACAATACGAAGGATTGATCAAGTGTAAAGTCTTGCCTCCCACGGACTTGTACCATCCCGTTTTACCTCACCATTGCCAAGAAAAACTGATGTTTCCCTTGTGCCGTACTTGTGCTGAAACGTGCAACCAAGACCGATCTTGTCAGCACACTCAGGAAGAACGCGCCTTGACAGGAACGTGGGTCAGTGTGGAATTGTTTAAAGCTCTGGACTTGGGATACCAACTGTTAGAAGTGTACTAAATTTGCCACTTTCCCAAGACAGAAAAATACCACAAGGGCGACGAGACTCAAAAAGGCATTTTTGCAGACTACGTGAATGCCTTTTTGAAACTGAAACAAGAAGCCAGCGGCTATCCTTCCTGCTGCCACACTCCCGAAGACCAAAAAAAATTCAAAGAGAAATACTGGGAGCAGGAAGGCATCACTTTAGACCACCTCGAGAAAAATGAAGGAAGGCGATCGTTTGCCAAAGTGATGCTGAATTGTTTGTGGGGTAAAATGGCACAACGACCGTATTTACCCAAGACGGAGTATTTGACAGAACGTTCCCGCTACTTCCAGATGATTCACGACAAAACGAAATACATGAAACACGTGGACGTCCTTCGTGAGGACTTGATCTTAGTCAATTACGAAGAAGAACTGGACTTTGTGGAGCATCGCGACGACAAGATTCTAAGTTTTGCAAGTGGCGGTCCCAAAAATTACGGCTACGAATACCGGGACAAACAAGGAGAAGTGTACATGGAGTGCAAAGTGAAAGGATTGACTCAATTATCGCACCAGTCGAGTGGTGAACTTTGGCGTCTTGAAAGAAGCCTTGCAGTCTGGACAGGATGGAAATTTTAAAGTGACCACCCACGAATCGCACAAATCGTGTACCAGAAGCGAGTACGGCTTCCCAATCACTTCACTTTACCGTACGGTCACACTGGTATAAAAAATGGTTCCAAGACGATAGTCACCAACAAGAAGGATGACTAGACACAGCAAGAATCGAGTGAGAAACCCACAGAGAACTCCATGTTCAAACCATACCATTTTCCTGTTTTCTTGACTGACTATTGCAGTTGTGCCAGTCGATTGGAAACGTTTCAAAAATGGCCTACTGATAGGGAAGGATTACCTACTGCGAATGTTTTAGCTAGAACAGGATTTGTCTACTTGGGACCTGAGACTGAATTGGGATACAACATACAGTGTTTCAGTTGTGGTCTGAAGTTGCGTATGGATCGATGTATCTACAAAGATTCAGCTATTCTGGAACATACTCAATGGTCTCCGCATTGTCCTTACCTTCCTATGACATTTCCACCCATCACACTACGGTTCAGGTATGACGGTACCTTAGAGAAGGTAGTACCGTTGTTAAAGAAGGAAAAAAGGAGGACTTCCAAAACTAGTCATAAAACAGGAATGATGTACAAGCTCGAGACTTCATTACGACTAGTATAAAAAGGGACAACGTCCAAGACCAATAGTTCATTGTGACTACCATTGCCAAGCGAGAAAGATGAATCCTTTCAAACAGCAAGTATCAAGCAAGAGCAAACTCGAGTGCGATGCTGTGCCTTGCGATGGGAGGGATGCCGTACGCTATGACCTTAGCGATTCAGTACCACATCATCATGGGAACTTAGCTATAACTACTACTACCATACCTTCCATGGAAAGTGATGCTGTGCGTGTCAAACCTGATGGATGCGAAAGCGATGCCACTCGTTATCGTACACCTTTTCACATTACTGGTTTTCATGGTGGATGTCATCCTAATGAAACCATGCGGCTACCACCCTAGGGATGTCATGTAAAACTGAGCAGGCTCCTGCATATTTCACCGTACCCTCATCGAAATGAACTGTGCGTTTGCCAGAATACTGTGACTATGAAAGTCGATTCCAAACCTTTCGAGGAAAATGGCCAAAATATCTGGGAGGACCTACCCCCGAAGAATTAGCTAGAGCTGGATTTATCTACTTGGGCGAAGCGGATAAAGTCAAGTGCTTCAGTTGTGGTGTGTCACTTCACGAGTGGGAGAAGAAAGCTTGCGCTTACCTGGAACATGCTCGATGGTCTCCAGATTGTCACTACCTACCTTTAGTGGGACCTCGTCAGTGAAGTGGGCATACCATGTCGTGTAAGAAACCAGCTACGGGGTTAGGAGTCAAACGTTGGACAACCCCTAGACAAGTATTTAAACCCGATGTAAAAAATAATCTTCAAAGATTACCAAACGAATTGCAAGAGAAGATCTACAAGGACATTTGGCAGGGACTTGCCAGAGCCAAATCTCAATTTGTGATTGTAGAACTTTTATGTCGAGAAATTCACAAGAGGAAATTGACCAAAGTCAACAAACAAGTCCGATTTCTCTGGATCAAGGGTGCATTCTTCCTACTATTTCGCTTTAGACCATTTACATTTGAAGATTTTATTGACATTCTTGACCGTTTCCTGGAATGGCAGTGGTCAGAAATTACTCACTACGTTCATTACTTTCGCTCTAGGAGAAGTGATTGAGGCAAGAGAAAAGAGCTATAAAAACAGACTACTATGCCACGACCTTTATCATTCGTGATACTACAGATTCCGTGGAAGGAAATCAATGGTACTATTCAAACAGTGGAGGATTACCAACACCTATTACGAGAACTGTGTCCATTGAATTGGGGTCGACGTGTAGTGTGTGTCTTAGTGACTTGCTTTCTGGGATTTCGTTTACCAGCTGATTCCTTGTGGACTCTTTACGAACAGTACCTACCACTCCAAAAAGCATGAAAGTGGTACCTTTAAATGTACACGAGAGACTCATTCTGCTCAAAGCTTTGCGCTTTCATCTTGATACTTTTCAACCTCTACGGGAAAACAAGATTCGTCAACTTTTAGGCACTGAAGATGTGTACGACGACGTATTTGTAGTTTGTGACTTACACCCTCACTGGAAAGATGTACGTGACTGGAAAAGTTGGAGTTTTGAGGCTTGGACAAAAGAAGTGGCACACAATGCCCAAGATTTGTAATCCTAAAAAATTAAAACGTTCCGTGAAAAATGTAACTTTTAATCCAGTGTTAGTGACAGTACCAGAAGAAGAAGAAGTCGTGACCAAGGAAAACCACTCTCTTCAGGACAGGACCGTGATCGACATCCCCGAAAGGCCATTCAGGGAGGACTCTTGTGTGATTGTGCCAAGGAGTGTAGAGACTCTCAGAACATTACACAATACCCCTACGATTTTACCTCTTGATCACCACAAATGTTGTACAGAAACTTGTTTATATTCCACTTTGATCGTTTTGATGTGTCTTTTATTCATGTACTTAACCATTTGGCTTTTATGTATTTTTGTCTTTCGTGTTGTTCACCATTAAAGATGACAATAAACCTGTCCTGAAAAAAAGTATAAAAACTCTTGTCTTGTCTGTCCTCGTGTCAAAAGTGACATTTCTTACACTACTATGGCAACATCTACTGTCTCTGCTCCCTCTTCCTCCACTGTCAAAGTCATTGACGAACACGTAGATCGGACTAGTTGGGAGGCCTTGTATCTTCGCCATCCCTTTAACATGTTCATTGCCGGACCGAGCGGTTCAGGCAAAACCGAATTTGTCAAACGTTTGATTGAACATAAACATCATTTGATCGATCGTCCCCTTCAACGCATCGTGTGGTGTTACGAAGAGTGGCAATCGGCGTACAACCTTCTGCGAGAAAGTCAAGGTGATTCCATCGTCTTTGTGGAAGGCATTCCTAGCGAAGACGACAGGATCGTATCTAACCCGAGTCAAACTCATTTGGTTATTTTTGACGACATGTTAGGAGAGATGACGAAGAAGAAATTAAACTGTGGTTTACGCGCAAAGGGCATCATCTTAATGCCAGTGTCATTTACATCACCCAAAATTTATTTCAACAAAGTAAAGCCCATCGTACCATCAGTCTCAATGCTCATTACGTGGTGTTGTTTAAAAGCCCTAGAGATAAATCGCAAGTACAAGTCTTAGCCAAACAGTTAGGGACACCTTGGCTGACAAATGCGTACGACGATGCCACTCAAACCCCACACGCTTATGTACTCGTGGATTTTAAACCCACCACTCCCGATTATTTGCGATTTCATACCCATCTGTTTAACCACTGGTGCCAAGACGGAGGGCCTGTCGTGTACACGTCACCTTCGTCGACTTAATCACAATCACCAAAAAGTCTATAAAAACCTTTGTCACTTTGACTCTGTCTCACACATCGTCAACATGACGTCCTTTCAGTCTCATCTTCTCATTAAATTGATTCGTGCCTTGTACGATATCAGTTGCGAAAAGAATCCACAAATACGTGCTCGTGTCTTAGAAGCTAGTCTCAAAGAAGTCTTACGATGGTTTACGGTGACAGCACGTCAATTACTGCAAGGCATCTTTCAGATTCCACATCAAACCAAACGTTTTTTTGAGAGAAACAAAGTCGCCTTGACGCAACTAGCCGATCCTCGCATTGACACTCAAACCAAAAAGCAAATCATTTTGAAACCTGGAGGAAGCGGTTCTCTAGGAGGTGTCATCATTCGTTCCACCTTAAAATGGGATCCTAATGCTCCCAAAGTCGTCCCCAAGAAAAAAGCCACGCCCAAACGTACCCAGAAGAAAAAGAAAAAGAAAAAGAGCAACGGTGTCAAGACTAGGTCATAGCCTCAGAAAAAGAAAAAGAAAAGTCCACAGATAACAGCTTGTACCCGCAAGAGAGTGTCTCCAAAAACGTCTCCTCCAGCGCTGACACCCTCTTCCTCTTTAGCGGCAGTGGCCGCTGCTCACAAAGTACCTGCCCCCAAAATCAAAGTCCAAGAGAGAACGGGTGTGTTACAGAGTTTACTGGATTTGTCCAAGCAAGAACTGTCCCGATTTAGTCCGTTGCGAACTCCTCCACGACGTGTGTTGTCTGTCATCAAGTTGATACGACGTAAAGACAATCAGTGGCTACGCATTCCAGTATAAAAAGACCTTAGGCAAACAATACGGATCAGTGTTTTTTGTGCTGCTCAACACCCAAAGATGTCCCTTCCAAGAAGTACACACCGTTACCATCGTGTTCCTTCTTCGGTCCAAAAAGGAAAAGGAAAACGAAAAAGACGGTCACGTCATCCTAAAAAGCGCTTAGCCAAACATCGACGTCACCCTCTGAAAAAACACACTCGTCCAAAGAAAAAAAGGAGAAGTCACCAAAGGGGAGGATTTTACATTAATATGGATAAGTTAGTAGATAGTCACGCCGCAAAGTTAGAGAATGCGTTCTCTAACTTCCTAAAGAAACCAAAAAGATAAAAAGATGCATGTCGAGTCATGGACTTCAGTGTATGTTGTGCACCAAAAGATGTCTCGTCATTGTCGTTCTTCTGTCCAGAAAGGAAAAAGAAAAGGACAGTTTCGTCATCCGAAAAAACGCTCAGTCAAACATAGACGTCACCTCCAGAAAAGGCACACTCGTCCAAAGAAAAAGAGGAGCCACCGAAGAGGAGGATTCTTTGGAGATTTTGGAAAACACATCGTCACCTTTATGACGAAGCGATAGTCCCCCAAAAAAGGATAAAAGACCGTGTGACAAGTCATCGACGTTAGTGTATTTTTTGCTGTGTGCCACGGAACCAACCGAGAAAGATGTCACCCCAAAAAAGACATTCCTCTTCTGCCTCCAAAAGAAAGAAAAGGAAAGGACTGCCACCTCGTTTAGCCAAACATTGGGACGTGTTGTCCGGCCTGTCCAAAGCTCCTCCACCCATGCGAAAAAAAACTCATTCAAACTGCCTCCAAAGACGTCATTGATACCGTGTGCGAATATTGTCTGACTGTCTTGAAAGGTACAATACCTTTGCCTAAACACCAGAAAGAATGCTTAGCCAAACATCAACACGTTCTTCGCCAAATGGTCCAAAAGAAAATACCTATTGGTCAAAAGAAAAAGATGTTGGTGCAGCGCGGATGCATTTTGCCTTTTTTACCCATGTTACTGAAAGGAGTAATGGGTACAATAGGAGGACCCTTACTGAAAGGAGTAATGGGAACAATAGGAGGACCCTTGCTGAAAGGACTATTGGGAAACATCCTGGGAGGATGAAGAAGATAAAAAGATCCAAGAAGATAAAATGGACCTCTGGAGTCAAAAGATCTCGGACGTGATCCTTGAAATCCAATGGAAGGATGAAAACTAGCTTTTAGTGCCTTACAAACGATGGTTGGAATACCATCGTTGGCAAGAACAACGAACCCCACATTTACCTCCCAATCCTCATTTGACCGAGATGTCCCAGTTACAACACGAATTACAATCCTTGATTGATCGCAGCGATTTGTCAGAAAGAGAAAAATCGCAACGGTACGGTCAATTGTTGCAACGACTGCAACTCTTTCACCAGAAAGCTTTAGACGAAACAGCTCTACCCACCCTGAAAGATTTTAAGACCGTAATGAAAAGTTCACCACCACCACCACCACTACCACTCCCAATGGTCAAGACAGAGGCAGCCCCACGGTTGACTGAGGAAGAAGAGGAAAGAGAAGTCTTTCAAACACCGTTAGCAGCTCCCATCCCCAGTAAGATTACAGCGTTCTTGTTGACCCCTTCCCCTACACCGCAACGAGAAGAACTTAAAGCATGGGTTAAAAAGACGATGTCCACTCCACTTTCGACAGAAATGAAAAAGAAAGAAGGGAAAACAGAAGTGAAAAAGAAAAGAAGACCAAAGCCATTCCATTACCACCACCACCACTGCCAGTACCACCAAAACTACCTTCCACTTCTACTCCTGTGGCACATCGGATACGTAAAGCCGTTTCTAAACCACTTCAGAGTACCATCAGCGAAGAGTGGATCACTCATTAAAAAAATGGAGAAGGTGTTAGCCAGGATTTACTACGATCCATCCCATCCTGCAGGTTACGGAGGAGTTCAGAAATTGTATCATGCTGCCAAAACTCGACTGAAAAGTGTTCGTTTACCTCAAGTGAAACGCTGGTTACAAGAACAAACCACGTACACCTTACACAAACCCATTAGACGAAAATTTTCAAGAAGTCGCACCCGAGTGGAAGGGCATCGATCATCAATGGCAAGCCGATTTAGCCGATGTCTCTCATTTGTCCACCTACAATCGTGGTTACAAATATTTGTTTTGTGTCATCGACGTCTTTTCCAAATTTGCTTGGGTCGTGTCATTGACTTCCAAATCGAGCAGTGAGTCAGTGCGAGCCCTCCAACTGGTGTTGAAACAAAGCGGGCGTCACCCTCTTCGATAGCAAACTGACAAAGGCACCAAATTTCTGAACCAAGCTTTCCAAAAAGAATTGAAGAAACGTTATATACATTTTTTCACCACCAAGAATCCCGAAACCAAAGCCAGCATCGTGGAACGTTTTCAACACACATTTGAAAGAACGCATGTGGAAATATTTTACGCATCAACACACTCTCAAGTACATCGACGTCTTGCCACACCTCGTCCAATCGTACAATCAATCTTACCATCGGAGCATTGGGCGTGCCCCCCAAGAAGTGACTCCCGACAACGAAGTGACCGTCTTCGAGAGCCTGTTTGGTTACTTCCCCGACTGTGACTGTCCCCAAGAAAGGTGGAGTGTTGGCATCAGGAGATTGGGTACGCATTGGCAAAACCAAACGCACTTTCGATAAAGGTTACTTACCCAACTAGACTACCGAATTGTTTCGTGTCACCGAACGTGTGCGTGGCCGTCATCCTCCCGTCTATAAATTGGAAGACATGAACGGGGAAGTGTTAAAAGGAACGTTTTACTTGACCGAGTTACAACGTGTGACCAAAAAAGAAGACGACGTGTACGAGATCGAAAGCATTCTCGATCGAAGAACCCGAAAAGTGGGAAAACGACGTGTCAAAGAAGTCAAAGTGCGTTGAAAAGGATATTCTCCCAGTTTTGACTCTTGGATCGACGCTTCGCAACTCATCGACTATAAAAAGAAGTGACCATCATGCCCTTCAACACAGCCTCAGCTACTGCAGTAACCACTCCTTCCCCCAGTCCTTCTCTGCAAGATCTACAAAAGCAACCCTCGTGGGTGTGGTGTGAAGAACGTGTGTCTAAAACGCAAATCGTCTTTTTCTGCCAAATCTTTGTGGTGTATTGTGTCATCGGTGCTGCCATTGCCAATTTGAGTTTGCAACAAGGAGACCAACAATTGTGGACTATTTTACTTAGCAGTTGCATTGGTTACCTTCTTCGCAATCCGTCTCTGAAATATTCCTCTAACGGAAACAACAGCAACGGGAGCATTGTGTCCAACGTTAGTCCCCCATCCAACAGTCACCCTAACCATCCTCTTTTAGACACTCCTCTGACTTCTAGTGACCCCTCGGACACTAGAACTCTGGAATTATGAACAACCAATTTTACTTAACGTTACCCAGTGACAGTTCCATGGAGGTGTTTCCCAGTAACACTTTGTGCTGTTACACGGCCAGATTACCTCAGGCCATCCAATTGGATCACGAAGCCCATTGGGAAGTGGGTTTAGTGGAAATAATTCACCCTACACAAATCAAAAACATCATCGAAATTCAAAACACTTTTACGGTAGAAGTTCATGACGAACAAGTGCAACAAGCCTTGGATGAACGCATCAGTGTAGCTGACTCTATGAAATGACAAGACCCCAAAACTAAACGAACCACTTATCGGTTGAAAATTCCCTCAGGCTATTATTTTAGTGGTCAACATTTGGTGAACACTATGGCTGATAGGTTCATTAACGTGTTTGGTAAAGTCTTCGAGAAAACCAGAAAAAGTGTCACGATCGATTACCACAAAATATCTCGTCGCCCACTCATCAAATTTTCAGAGGACAAAGTATTGGCCATTACATTTTGTCCTGAATTGTATGAAATTTTGGGTGGAGACCCTAAGTTGATCAAGATTGCAAGCGAAATACCAGCCGTCACCAGTAACTCGGATTTTGCGAGATACTTTAGATTCCCTGTAGAAATGAACCAAGGACTGAATTTGATTTTTGTGTACTCCGATGTGGTGGAGTACAACGTGGTGGGACACACCTCCGTACCGTTACTGCGTGTCATTCCTTTCAAAGTGGATTCTGCCACGAATGCTGACGAGGAAGGTGGAAACACCTATCACGTTCACCGCGAATTTGTACATCCTCACTATTTTCCCGTCAGTAAGTCTTATTTCGACACTGTCAACATTACTATAAAAGGAGATCTGGGACAAAATATTCCATTCACCAAAGGGAAAGTCACAGTGAAACTCCATTTTCGAAAACGATTACTTTAACCTTTTGTCAGTCATGTATCCTGTGTACCGAGGAGTCACTTGACAGCGAGGACATGGTTTAGGTGATATGCTCAAATCAGCATTTCGTACAGTGGCTCCCGTTTTGAAACCGATGGTGACACGGGGA
Source organism: Megalonaias nervosa (assembly GCA_016617855.1). Classification (NCBI taxonomy): domain Eukaryota; kingdom Metazoa; phylum Mollusca; class Bivalvia; order Unionida; family Unionidae; genus Megalonaias; species Megalonaias nervosa. The sequence continues at coordinate 18,251 of JAECUM010031678.1, forward strand.
TTGCACGCCTTGAAAGATGCCGCGTTGACGCATGGTAAAAAATTTCTCCAAAATGTCATCATTGACAAACAAAACCCCAAAGAAGCTTTCTTGAGAGCAGGCAAAAATGTCTTGCTTCAAACGGGCAAAGACATTTTGGACCGACGAGAAACTCCTATAAATGCCCTGGGCGATGCCGAGTCAGACATTCCTGTTTCCTGACGCTGCAGCAAGGACAAGGCAGAAAAAGACGACGAAAACACCCCTTCAGAGGACTTCACACCCCTAGAGCTAGAAAGACTAAGAAAAGAAAAACCGTCCGAGAGTTAGACGTTTTTGATTATTAAATCAGAGAAAATGATGCACCGAGAGTCTTGCGCTTGTTCCAAGTCGGAACTGGATCTGTTTGCTATGCCACCCACCATGATGACGATGCAAGAATCCCAATGGGTCGAATTTCATCCCGTCTCCTCTTTGACGGATTCAGCTCCCATCGAGTTTGAAATCAAAGGACAGTCGGAAGATTATCTCGATCTGAATAGCAGTTACTTGTACTTGAAACTGAAAGTGATCAAAACCGACAACACCAATCCGGGAGCCGATGCCAGAGTAGCTCCCGTCAACAATTTCATGCATTCCTTGTTCAGCGAAGTGGATTTGTACTTGAATAACAAACTGGTCAGCAGCAGTATGGATTCTTACCCTTACCGAGCGTACCTAGAAAATCTCTTGACGTGCGGAAAAGATGCCAAGAACACTCATCTGGATGCTTGCGTGGTATGGAAACCTGACACCGCAGGTGAAGACACGTTTAACGACACAGTCCTGACAGCCGATGACAATCCTCACAATGTGGGTTTTAACAACCTTCGAGAGAAAATCCTGCAAGGTAGTAATTTAGAACTGATGGATCGTTTGCATTTGGACATGTGGTTGCAAGACAAGTATTTGCTGAACGGAGTGGATATTCGCCTGAGACTCAATCTCAGCAGTGTCGCTTTCCATTTGATGGCTCATGCCAACGAGTACAAAACCATCATCCAAGAAGCCAGACTTTACGTGCGTCGCGTAGAAGTGTTACCTAAAGCGGGAAACGACATCAGTCACACATTGAGCAGATCGACCGCCAAGTATCCGATACGATGTGTAGAAGTGAAAACATTCACCATTGCTGCTGAACTCCGAGCCAAGATCGAAGATCATCTGTTCCAAGGACAGTTACCCAAACGTTTAATCGTTGGCATCGTCAGTAATGCAGCCCTCAACGGAGCCCATGATAAAAATCCTTTCCAGTTTAAGCACTACTGATCGAAGTCAGCCGCGATGGCAAGACCTTGTGTACCAGACCCTTCGAACCTAACTTTGCCCAGAAGAAATACTTGAGATCGTACTTGTCCCTGTACGAAGCTACCGGACAACTAGGAACCAACACCAGTCACGGTATTTCGTAAGAAGATTATGTAGGAGGTTACACTTTGTGGGCCTTTGATTTCACTCCAGACCAAGGCAGCGACGAGGGACATTTCCACCCTATAAAATCGGTCAACTGCGTGTGGAACTTCAGTTTGCAGAAGCTCTCACCGAGACGGTCAACGTCATCTTGTATGCCGAATTCGATAATACCATAGAAATCAACAGTTTGAGAGAAGTCATTCTAGACTATTAGAAACAATGGAAGACTCCTATCCCTCATTGAACGATAGAGAATCTTTGGACATGGAATGGGAGGATAGCGTGAAAACAGAACCCCAAGACCAAGACAAAGAGGCCGAGGTAGTAGTCAAGTCCAGATGGCCAGAACAAGAACAACATTTAGGGTCCTGTTTTGCCCAACACCTGGCGAATACAATTACGGAACTGACCAAGAAATATTGTTATGGATGTCAAAACGATCATCCCAGTCAAATTCAACACGATAAGTGTATGACGATGAGTCAAGAAGAAACATTGGACGAGTATCTGGACGACGCTTGGAGTCTCATCTCGGAAGAAGCAGTGTTGCATGAGTGGTATAAAGGCTTGCGTGATCATCCCTGCCCACCACTTTCTACTCTAGAGATCTGTCGCATCGAATCTCTCTTAGCCCAGAGTGCGGAGACGAAGCGAAGAAACGGCTACTTGACAGATCGTTTCAAACAAAAAGTCAGAATTGAATTGATGACTTATCATTACCTGTGAAAAAAAACAACATAACAAAAAAATGGATACCTGGGAACTTTATTACCTTTTGAACAATAGTTCGTATACTGCTTCTTGGAATCCTGTCGTGTGCGCTAAAGATGAACTACCTCATCGCAAACCTCAAGACCATCAAGCTTATGTCATCAACACGGACGAAAGTCATCTTCCAGGAACTCACTGGGTTGCCGTCTACTTCCTTCAAGAGAACTGTGTGGAGTATTTTGATTCGTCTGGATTACCCCCTTTGGAAGACGATATCATTGACTTTATGAGAAGAAATGCCCAGACGACACGATACAATAATGTGAAATTACAAGGCACAGATTCCATGGTGTGTGGACAATATTGTGTGTATTTTCTTCATCAACGCAGTCTTGGATATCCTTTAGAACATTTAGTGACTTATATTGATCGTCACTCTTCTAGAAACGATGAGAAAGTAGATCGATGGTTTTTTTACCATTATGGTTATCTTTTGTCTTTAGCTAGGAAACGTAGTGTACATCAATGGCCTCATGACTTCCATCAGCAGGCCATATCGTATAGGAAAGCCTGCTGCCAGACGGGGACGCAATCTTAGACAGTAAAAAAAGATTGCCATCACTTCCCCATCAACAAAGAAAAAACAGCCCTTTTCAGGGCTACCCCAATACTCTAGAAAAGACATACTAATTCAATTGCCAAAACAAATTTATGTGTTTGTGTCTTTAAAAAATAAATAGAAGTGTGTCTATAAGCACTTCGTTTCTTTTGTCAGTAAAAAAAAATCCACCCTTTGTTTTTTCTGTCTTGTCAAATCGTGCATGTCTGTGTTTGTAAGTAAGAAAGTCAACGTGAGTGCTTCTTTTAGGTCTGCGCTTTTGATGTGATGGTAAGTTTTGGTGTTAGGGGATGTTTACCTTCACGTCCGTGCTTCAAGTATATAAATCGACGCGATCGTCAGTCTAGCTACCCATCGTTGACTCGTCAACATTAAAAATGAATAGCAGAATTGCTAAGCTTTTAGAACTCCAAATGCACCTGGAATATGCCAGGCGCCTTTTAGATGACCTGGCTATGGAGGCAATACAGGAGGAAGACAGAATTAAAGAAGAGGAAGAGAAGATGAAAAAGAAGAAAGAGAAGGAGGAAAGGATCCTGCCTCCTGTGTGTGAGGTGAAACCTGAGGTGAGGACGCCTCCACAACCAGTACCAGCATGACATCCAGCACCACAACCACTACCAGCACCACAACGTCATCATCCACGGTTGTGGTATAGGAGAAGGAGGGAAGTCTTCACTATCCCAGAGACGGAAGACTGGGAAAGTGAAGCAACTCAAGCCCCCTCTGCACTCTCAACCACACGTGTCAATTGGGAGCAAGATTGGAGTCGTCGTTGTGTGTGTGGTGCCCGCCCTGGGAGGTGGCAGCATTAACCAGGTGCAATTGGAGTTCAAGAAAAAAACAGCCCTTCTCAGGGCTAACCAGATCTCTAGAAATGAGAGACTATTCAATTTGCCAATTGGTGTGAATGTAGAGTAGTGTGGCTATAAACACTCACTCCTTTACTGATGTGTGTGTGTGTGTGTGTGTGTGTGTGTGTGTGTGTGTGTGTGTGTGTGTGTGTGTGTGTGTGTGTGTGTGTGTGTGTTTGCATGCGCATTCGTTTGTGAGGATAGTATATGTGTGTGTGTTTTATGCTTTCTCGTTTGTTGGTGAGGATAGTAAATAGGTGTGTGTTTTATGCTTTCTCGTTTGTTGGTGAGGATAGTAAATAGGTGTGTGTTTTATGCTTTCTCGTTTGTTGGTGAAGATAGTATATAGGTGTGTGTTTTATGCTTTCTCGTTCGTTGGTGAGGATAGTATATCATATGTGAAGTGAGTGTAAGGGATGTTTCCGTTCACGTCCGTGCTTGACGTATATAACGCGGAACGCTCGTCAGTCTGGCTACCCGCGTTGACTAATCAACAGAAGATGGAATTGTTTAACCAGTTAAGAGACAGTTATTTTTGGATGATGGATGCAGCCTACGTGGTGGAAAGGCTAGAACAGGAATGGAACTATCCAGACAGCCAAGACTTTGTGATCAGTCAAGTCACTAGCCTGAAAGTAGCCAGGGGTCAGGTGGCAGGAATGATAGAAGAAGAGGTGGAAAAAATAAGAGGCTTCATCCATCGTAAATATGTGAGAGTGGGGACATTGAAGGACGCACTTGATAATGTCATCCAAGTGAGGTGCTTTTTAGAAGAGCAAGCCAATTTTACGGAGTGGTCTTTTGTCCTGTGGGGATTAGAGAAATTAAGGAAATCTGAAGACCTAATGAGAAAAGTGATGAAAGAAGAGGTAACGAAAATCAAAGACACCTGGACAAAAGAGAGAAAGGAGAAGGAAAACAGAAAGAGAAAAGAGGACTTTGAAAGACTAAATCAAAACTGGATGAAAATACAGCAAACATTTAGAGCTATGGGACATCCAGACTGGATACCAGAAGAAGAAACGAAAAAGAAGAAGAAAGGAATCATTGGAAAAGTGAAGAGCTGGTGAAAAAACTGGAGACAATAGAAGCAAAAGAACCCAAAGGCCCTTTTCAGGGCCACTCCACTGCCTCGAAAAGATTTATTCTTTCTTGCCTAAAAAAATTTAAAACATACTATACTCTACTATTCACTGACACGAACGCGAATGATGCGTGTTTGTATATAGAAATGACACAGGTGGCATGACGTCACGGTACTTGCTACATTGTTGCAAGTGTCCAGTACCGTGACGTCGCCCTACCTGTTCCATTCCTCTTGTCGCTATACATTCCCTATGTTAAATTTCCATTGACGCTATACAGGCCCAGGGTGATTTTTTTGACGCTATAAATCGTGACGCTATATTGGCCCGGGGGGGTGGGGTGGGGGTGGGTGGGGTGTGTGTCTGTAATGTATTTTCCCATTGACGCTATACTACCCCACTACACCACTAATGTTTTCGGCCATAAATTTGCTCCAGCTGTTACAACTCTAGGTCTATGTCTATGGATGAGAAAGAAGCTAGACCAACAAGTTTAGTAAAATCAACAAATAATTTATTTCTCTAAGTTACAAAAATAAAATTTAAGAGATACAAGCAGGTTTTTGAATTAAATCTCAAATAGTCCTAAACCCTAAAACAAGTCCACAAGTATAGATTGTTCCGAACGAATTAAAGCAGTCTTGAATATCTTGATCCGCCAATACAGCAGCAGGGAGGGTGAACAGACCACTCTTATAATTAAGCCAAATTTTAGTGATAATTGAGGCAAGTGGTCTGTTCTACTGCCATACCGCGAAATCATTTGTCTTAATCATCAGGCAAACATATTCATTACCAAATGTCTGTCCACCCCCCCCCCCCTTGCTGCGGTGGACCCTACAAATTGGTTTCGAGCAAATTTTGCATTATGATTAAGACAAATGTGTAGGGTTCGACTGCCATACCGTGCATATCATCTTCCCCTCTTGTCTGCTGTTATCTTACACACATATGTGGTCATTCACCCTTCCTGCTGCTATGAATTTATCCAGATCAACTATTGCATGTATATACAGTGTGAAGTGATTCATACATAATATATGTACTGAGATAGGTATGCGTACCGATTTTTCAAGGACGTGTGACGTAGTAGTTCAAACAATAGTTGTGTTTATCGTCCGCGGAGATATCCGCGGGTCCAGGTATTTGTGTGCAGTTTATTTCCGTGTTTTAATTTTAAATATAATACATTTTAATCAGTTCATACATATAATGGCAAAATATCTTAATAAAATTATAAATATTTATTTATTTGTAAAATCAGATATCAAATGCTATTGCACAATAATTACATATAATAATTTCTGAAACGTATATTTGTAGTCGAGTTCGTTAGCTCAATGTTAAAGTTGTTGGAAACTTTAATACTGATGTTTGCGGTTCGACCCCAGATCTCGCCGAGATAAGTTCGGGTCCCCGGGTCGCCCACGTCTTTTAATAAGTGGGGGGGGGGCATCCCTTGAGATTTCGATAAATCACCACGTATCTCGTGGTCGGATTCCATTTTGGATTCTACCCCGGGGTTTCGTGGGGGTTTTATCGAAATCGCAATGCCTAGACAGCCTTCTGAATTGCTAATATTTCACTTTCGTCGATTAGAAATTCGCCGGGAGGTGTGTCTATGCAATACCCCCCCTAAAATAATCAGTAGCATGCCTTGAGCTCTCTGCCCCATGGAAGAACCCCAAATAAACATCCAGAAAGGGTGTTAGCCAAAAGAAACAGAACATGGGAGTGCCGCATAATAGTCATAAGAGAGAGAATGACAATGTAAGGACCCCATGAAAGTCACACAGGCTA
>JAECUM010031679.1:0-74669 GCA_016617855.1 Megalonaias nervosa
ATCTTTCTCGAAGTGATTTATCTTTTACATTATTTATGGCATGAATTAATTTTATATCGGCGAGATGTCGTTGTTGTAAGTCTTTACTTTTATACGCGACATCATGAATCTGACACGCTTGATCAGTTGCGTTTATTGGATATTCTCCAGATTTTGGTTGGTCTTGGTTATCGAGTCGGATATCGAGACGAATTTCAGGACCACAATAATTATATCCAGGTAATTGTTTCTCACCAGGATACTTTGCCCATGGAGCTCCTGGTAATTTACCTAACGAAGCAGCGATATCTCCACCTGTCTTTAATGAAATAAATTTGTATTTTTTTGTACCACATTTCACACACCTACCTGTAAGTGCGCGCTTGTTATTTTTTGTTATTATTGTCGTTAATCCAGTGGTGGACGTATGCGCTCTACATCGAACGCAATATAAATTCATATTATTTATTATTATAGATATAATTGATTTTTCAGCGACACGAAAACAAGAGCCAGTCAAGCATCATCCAGCGCTACCAAATTCTATCAGAGCGATTATACTTGGCCCATCTGGGTCTGGTAAAACGCAATTATTACTTAATCTGATAATGCGATGGCTCCAGTGGGATAAATTATATCTAGTAGCACCATATTTAGATGATCAACGATGTTACGAAGTACTTAAAGATTTTAATGAAAATGCAAAGTCGCTGACGTGTCCTGATAATGATGCTATTGATTTTATTACCGATATCGATGAAGCTCCATCCATAGATGATCTTGATGGATGTATCAATAATCTCGTAGTATATGATGATGTAATGCTGGATAAACAATCCAATCCAGCTCGTATATTTTCGCGAGGCCGTCACAAAAATACAGACGTTATTTATTTAACTCAGAAATACACACAAATTCCAAAAGTGATCAGAGATAATTGCAATATCTTAATTGTGTTTAATGGAGTAGGTAATTATATTTTACAAAATATTTATTATACTTGGTGTTCAGGGGATATGGATATGATTAAGTTTAGAAACTTCTTTTCAAAAGCACAAGCTATTCCGTTTGGATTTATAACAATAAATTTACATGACCCAAGATCTAGATATCGTATAGGTCTGGATAAAATCTTTGGTTAATTACAGCAGCAGAGGGGGTGAACGACCAACGTTGAGTGACCAGCGCGTAAACGAAACACACCATAAAAAACCCCAAAGAGTCAGAGATAAAGTAACGAGATAAGCTAACCCAATTAGAGAAATCTCATGGTCAGTTAGAGGTTGTGGTTTAACGTTATTGACCTTAAGATTTCCTTTTCGTAGGAAGGCTTATTTTTCATAAATAATGTCTCAAGCAAAATGGTCTGTTCACCCTCTCTGCTGCTCCAAGCAAGACAACGTAAGGAAGTACCACCCATCAATGAGACAGTTTATCAACTTTTTGCATGAGATAAACAAGGGGCAGGTGAAGCCAGCCATTATGAGCGTAGTTCATCCCTTTAGTGATAACTTCATACCAAAAGACGTACAACACATGTATCCCAAACTGCTGACAGATATGTTTGATGAAGAGCTCCATCAGCCTACATGCTTGCTATTACAGAATAGTAAAGCAACAACACCAGCACCAAACAATGCAGCACACCAGCCATCAGAGTCTGCATGGTGCTTCTGCCAGAAGGAGGAATACGGACAGATGGTTGCCTGTGATGACCAAAATTGCCAGTTTCAGTGGTTTCATTATGACTGTATAGGTATTGTATCAAAGTCAAAAGGAAAATGGTATTGCCCTGAATGCATAAAATCCTGTAGCAAGAGCAGGGGTAGCAAAGTTAAATGACTCGGAAGTGTCGTATCTATGCAAGAGCCTTAAAGCAAACAAGTCTTGTGTTCTGGTCTGGCATTATTGTATTATGATTATTGCATTTAAGAGAGAGAGAGAGAGAGAGAGAGAGAGAGAGAGAGAGATTTAGAGATTTATAATGGTACATGCTTGTGTGTTTGATAATGATTGTGTTGTATCTATTCAATAGCCATAATGCAGACAATTGCAAGTCTTGTGTTTTGATTTGTCAGTATTTTATTATGATCAGTGCATATATGAGAGAGAACGAGAGAGATTTGATGCCAATTGATGATACAATTTCTAGTTTCAAGGAAGAAAGTAAATATCAATACATAACTTACACTGTATTTATTGATTTATTATTTAAGTTGAAACTGTCCATAGACAAAAACATATAATAAACAGTTTGATTTCTTTAATGCTCTCTCTCTCTCTCTCTCTCTCTCTCTCTCTCTCTCTCTCGCACTGCAATATTTCAAGGAAGACAGTAAATATCAATAGATAACTTGAACTGCATTTATTGATAGGATATTGCAGTTGAATCCGAAATTGCCCTTAACTGAACACAATTTCTTAAATACTTTTTTGTTCTATTTATAACACATCTTTTCTCACTCTCCAGTTACAATTTCTCACACACGTACACTTAATCATTACATTCACCAGCCACAGGAACTTTATGCTCCCTCCCTCTCATGTATTCCAGATTAAAAATCTCACTCTCTATTTCTATATACATCAACATCGCACAGTACTACATTCCTAATCAATAGCATAATCACTCTTAATCAAATGATACTATATTTGGTGACAAGTTTGTTAATGCAGCACACACTATGGCAACGTTATCAATAGTTGTCAACCCTTTGTAATCAGTGGTCCGCAAATGGCCAATAGGCACAGTTCCAGACAAAAAATTATACTTTTGTCGCATTAGTTCTATGACTCGTTCAACATGAATGCGAAAGTGAACTAACTTTCTCAACTCCTCTATCTCTAAAGCTGGCTTTTGCTTTTCTCCGTTAGTAAAAGCTGGTATATTGACAGAAGCCATCATAACTCCTATTCTGTTTTTTACATCAAAACCTTGATCTGCCATAACAACATCTACAGGTAGCAGTTTATTTAGAAAACCGCTATTTTCTGTGACAAACTTGTTGCTAACTCTGCCGCACCATGCTTGGGAAAGGAAAGAGATGGTCCTTTGTGGAGTTACACCAATAAAAAATTTAACTGTCTGATGATGTTTGTATGAAGACCAGGTCAGAGCTTTGGCTTCTGCAGTTGAAGGGGTTTCAATGAAGATTTCAAAATAGTCTATAATTAGTACAACTTTACCATTCAGGTAACGCCTGAATTCCATGGGCATAGTCTTCTTGATCTCCTCTCTCTCTCAGATCATCTGATAAGAGGCTGTAAACGAGACAGCACATGAAGAGTATTAAAAAATGTTCTCGACACTGTTGGCTGTGTACACTGGAATATTATCCCAAGAAAATCATTGTGAACATTGATTCTTAGTTTCGTTAATGTTAGCATCAGTTGTTGAAGCTTTGTCAGGATGATAAATGAGTCTATGTCAAGTATGAAGAAATAAGTGAAAATACTTGCATTAAGATGTCGTGCGTGGGCAAACCTGTCAGATAGTTGACTTTGTCATCATCTCCCTCCAAACTCTGCGGTCATCTTACAGCTATTTCTGACTTCAGCTCCATGTTTTCCACAGTCAGTCTTCACAACTGTTGGTGAATTGCCTCCAGATTATCGGTTTGAATCTCCCTTGTGTTGTGATCCACATAATCTTCTGTCTCACATGTTTGGTCATCAATCAGTAAGTCCTGGAGTGATACGAGGGTTTCAGTAGCATCTAGTCTCTTCCGTTTCTTGATGCGACCCAGTACTCTGTTCTATGTCAGTGGCTGCTGATGGAGATGGCAAGGCTTTGACATGACCTAGCTTCAAGGTCGGTACCCAGTCAACATTTGTCTTGTGATACAGGTCAGCAGGTTTACCTGCAAAGCAATGTACACTATATTAACATTTGAAAATAAAAATAATACTATGTTAACAGTCTTTCATTTGGTGATTTGGTAACATAATTAGTGTACCATTCAGTTCTTTGTTTCAGCTTGTGTATCTACAAATGCGTTTATCACCTAAATATGAAAACATATTGCAATCTCATGTGCTTCAATCTACAATCACATCCAATTTTTAATATAACACAAAAGGTTAACATCATTAAAATTTATCAAGATGTTGCTTTCAGACAGGGACAGATTTGATTTAGTGACGGTTTGCATTTACATATCAAGAAACAGTGGCGTATCATTTACAAACTACAGACAATATACAAAATGTGCAAATGTACAACAAATTAATTACATGCAAGGCTGCATACCTACAGACATATATATATATATATATATATATATATATATATATATATATATATATATATATATATATATATATATATACTTATTCTAACAAAGAAGAGTGATATATTTTGTAAACAGATATTCAACAGCCTAAGGCTAAGATAAGTTATGAAATCTTATTAGTAGCCAAAATCAAGTCATGCTAGTTTCAATTTCCTATCAACTTGACTAAGAGAACAAAGCAAATCGAAGGGAGTGGGGTTGGAATCGCTGTCTTGATATATTACTATATGAATAACATAAGTTTCCAAAGTTCATTTCAACTTACCACTCGCAAAATGGACTGAACATACATGCGTGTATGGAAAATTGCTGATCTTTATGTCCGAACGTCCAGTATTTGAAAGCCACATGAGCTGTCTTTTCTCCGACAACTGTAGTGTCTGTTCGCCATGTTTCTGCCTTACTGTGGGAAGTCTGAAGTATGACAAGTCTTCCTCACGGTCAGTACGATTCCCACACACGAATACGAAACATAAGTTTACCATTGTTGCTGAACCAAACTTACAACGTGAAAGAAACGTACTAGTATTGTTGCCATACACTTGGCGTTGTAATCTAATATGGCGCACGCCAAAACTGATGACGTCATATGAATACCATCTATATGCACATATGTATTTAATGTACTTATTATTTCTGCGGATTGTCATATCCATCCACTTCATTTTGGTGTTTTAAATTATGATGCACCTTGTTCACACAAAAAAACGTTTTCAGTTTCCTTAAAGACATACATTGTTAGACACATGAACCTTGTGTCAGTAATTGCCCTATACGACCCGGTTTAGACCTTGCATCTCTTTTACTTATTTACAGAATATAAACTTTTCTTTAAATCTTGTACAGACTGAGTGATTATTTTGTGGAACCTAAAGTCGTCGGCTGTAAGTCAGGTAAATGATGATGCAGATCGAACACCGAAAAATCAAGCTCTGTAAGGATATCACACAAATATAGTTGCTTGCCTAGCTTTGTTGAAATTCAGTTGGAAATATAAGATGTCTTGCAGAATGGAACGTGGGTGACAGGCAGTCACCCCGTCTCTCCTAAAATAAGATGTTATATTTTGAACAATTGCTTCAACAACACTTATCATCAGACTCAGTCAACGCCTCAGGAATATCTGGTGGTATACCATGATTTTCTGAAATTCAATGATAACTAGAATTCTGTACTTATTAAACATCCCTACATTTCTCTAAATGGTCTCTACAACAAGCTTGATACCATATTTGGCTGAAATTCAATAATAGCTAGAGTGTTCTCTTATTAAACACTTCTATAGTTCTCAAACTGGCATATACCATGAAATCTGAGGCAATTGGCTAGGTCTGTGTCCTGTCGGTCTGCATCATCATTTAAGGGAATTATTGCCTCAATTGGCTTTAGGTTCCACAAAATAATTACTCAGTTTGTATTAGGTTTCAAGGAACTTTATCTGCAGGTCTGGATTGATATCACATCAACATAATTTGATTATTAATTATCAATGTTATGATTTTTGTGGAGTCGTCCTAGTGTGGGACCCAACTATTTATGTTTTAGAGCATTAATTCTTTTTGTCATGAATGCTGTTTCGGACAGGGCATCCAGAATAGTGTGATGCCCTCTGACTGTCCATTGGGGGATATTGTGATACCAACTGTATGTGTATCAAGGATACTGTCATAGTATCTGAATGTCCATCAGGGATATTATCATACCATTTGAGTGTCCATCAGGGATATTATCATACCATTTGAGTGTCCATCAGGGATATTATCATACCATCTGAATGTCCATCAGGGATATTATCATACCATTTGAGTGTCCATCAGGGATATTATCATATCATCTGAATGTCCATCAGGGATATTATCATACCATTTGAGTGTCCATCAGGGATATTGTCATACTATCTGAGTGTCCATCAGGGATACTGTCACAGCATCTGAGTGTCTATCGGGGATATTATTATACCATCTGAGTGTCCATCAGGGATATTATCATACCATCTGAGTGTCCATCAGGGATATTATTATACCATCTGAGTGTCCATCAGGGATATTATCATACCATCTGAATGTCCATCAGCCCATTGCCATATCTCCTAAAATGCCTGGAGAAAATTCACAAAACTTAGGTCGCCTCTACAGTGACTACCTATGAGACGGGTTTATGGGTCAAATGTGCAAACAATTTTGATCACAATGGTATTTTTAGATATTTTCTAACTAAACTTGACATGTGCAGTCGTAACAAGAAAATGCATAATTTGTGTGTCCGATTTTGCGTTATAAGACCCGAGTCACTCATTGCTTGATCACAAGTGCCTGGAAAGGGGAGAGAGAAGCGATGTTTGGAATATGTGCGATAGCTGTTACTTTGTAACTCTTGGGCAACTCATTGGGGTAGGAAGAATACCTGGAAAGGTAGGGGCATATGTTGCCTTATAACCCTTGGGTCACTTAATGGATGGGTATGCATACCTGGAGAGAGGGAGGAGGAAGAATATTTGGCATATGCAGCTATCTAATTTTGTATCATATATTTTATCTGTTATCACATTAACTTATGAACATTGGCAGGTTGATATATCTAAAGAAGAAACACTCTTCCATATCTATTACTATATTATATTATCCTGAATGGCTTTTATTTTCACAGATTCATTCATTTCATCCATAATATTGCACCCCAATTCATCTACACTTATGAAAATGTACATGAAATGCATCTCAAGGAAAATAACTTACCTATGTACCCACTCTTGGCGGAGAAATCTAATGTTCACACCTGTTCAGACATTTGTATCTTTAAACCTATTACTTGTAGACTAAGAAACTTTGTTTCCACCTCAAACTTGCATGCTACGATGATGTCTCAGTTATTTGTCTAGACATATAATCAAAAGATATTGGTTCAAATCTTGTCCAGATAATCTTGTTTCCGCTATAATGGTGTCACGCCGTGATGGTTTTGAAGGCCTTTAATTATCGAAAAATGATGTAGAACTTTTATTAAAATTAGGCAGCAATTACTAATCATTCAACAAAAAAACCTGAGACGATTTATTCGCTAAGATTAAACAGAATTTCAGATTTCACAGGATTCCTTTCAAGTTTGTTAAAGTCTGCGATAATAAAGGTCTCACTTTTTTTGAGCCATTGGCAAAGCGTAACAAGAACAACAAGAAGAGATGCTAAACTTTCAAAATTATTAACTGGTACTGTAGGCTACATTACGGCAACACTAATTTGAAAATTTCTTTCCGCTGAGCAGTTTGAAATTTGTACAAAATGAACTAAACAGGGACAGAGTAGTATTCAAAGAAATTCAAACTTTAACTACATTTTGCTTTTAGTTTCATTGATTATTATTGTAGACAACTCTCAAACATGTATATATTTGTAAGCGGTAGATGAACTTAAATTTGAAAAGAAATATTGTTTGATGAACACAGTATGCACTGATTGCTATGTTCCTGGTGCAAATCTATAATAGATTAGACAGTACTATAATAATAATATATAATACATTAGACAATACTATAATAATAATAATATAATACATTAGACAATACTATAATAATAATATATAATACATTAGACAATACTATAATAATATATAATACATTAGACAATACTATATTAATAACATATCATATATTAGACAATACTGTAATAATAATATGTAATACGTTTGACAATACTATTGAAGTTCTCCTTAATGTTAACCATCTTGAATATGTGAAATATTTTCATCCATGTCATCAATGTGTAATTGGTCATAGTAACCAAATTTTTAAACATTTAAATTATGTTAACTCAATTTCTTGTTTAGTGAAATTTAGCCACCTACGGTAGAAATCAACTATTAAACATCAAAGTAATTTTAATGTTGATTTGATTTGTATTTTTCTATTTTTCGAAATTATCATTTATTCTCGCTAGGAAACACTTGTGCTTATTCACATTCTTGGACAAGGACATTTGTTGAAAATTATTCGGAATTCTAAGATCATAGAGGACGTCATCGCCTTCCATCTTGGAACTTCGTCGGGATTCGAACTTTGATTCATTCAGAACGTTTCAGTGACAGGACTTACATTTTAATTCTAGGATTAATTTTTGGATTAGATTCACAAACCGTAAGTCCTTTTTTATATTTTTACCTTGTTTTTTCTAGGGAAATAAATTATTCTGTTTAAATATACAAAGCTTGTTGGCATCACTCTTTTCTTTGTTACTTTATACGAGCCTACACGTAATAAAGGAAATTGTGTTCTCGTCCTTGCGATATATGAATTTTGGCACAAATATTTCAGAAAATTGTTTTTTGAAATTTAAATTCCTTTAGTTTTCAAACTTTTTCCAATCCCAAGTATCATTTCACATTTTGTTTGAATTTTTCAGTGAAATCAACAGGCTTTTTCAGAGTCTCATCAAAGCAGAAAACTTTTTGAATTTTACCCAGGAGTGGTTGGACATTTTGAAAATGGAAATACAGCTAAAAAAGTTGGAATTAGAGATAAGACAGGTTCAGTTTCAGATAGAAAAGATATAAATGGAAAGAGAAAGGGAAGCAAGACAAATGCAGTTTCAGAAAAAAAAAGATGAAAGAAAAATGCAATTTGAGATAGAAAAAGCAGATAGGCCAATGCAAATTCAAAGAGAAAAGGATGAAAGGATATTTAAAATTCGATTAAAAGAATTAGAGCTTGCAGAAGGAAAACACTCCCCTACTTTTGATGTTTATAGAAATATCAAGTTAGTACCCCCTTTTCTGGAAAAAGAGGTAGACAGCTATTTTCCTTATTTTGAAAAATTTGCTTAAAGTTTGAAGTGGCCAAGAGAGTACTGTACTCTATTATTACAATGTGTACTTACTGGTAGAGCTCGTGATATTTACATTTCACTGTCACAAGAGCAGTGCTGACAATGATGTGGTTAAGGACTGAATCTTAAAAGTTTATGAGTTAGTCGCTGAGGCTTATCGGCAAAAATTCAGAACTATAAAAAAAGAAACTGACCAGACTTACGTCGAATTTGCATGGGAAAAAGCACAACAATTTGATAGATGGTGCTCTTCTAGAAAGGTCAAATAAGATTACGAACGTCTCAGACAACTCATATTAGTTGAAGAGTTCAGGAACTGTGTCCATAGTGACAGTAGGATTTATCTTGATGAGCATAAGATTGAAACCTTGGAAAATGCTGCTCGTGCTGCTGACGAGTATTTATTAGCTCATAAAGTTTCTTTTGTAGGCAAGTCTTCTACTCAGCAGTCTTCTGGTAAGAAGGTATTTCATCTTAATACGACTCCTTCTAAAACTGAATCTGACACAACTTTTAAAAATCAAGCTTCTGATAAGCTCCTTGTCTCTTCTTACGTGTACCTATTGCAAGAAGAAAGGACAAGTTATTTCTGATTGTTTCAAATTGAATTATAAGCATTAAAATCAAGACAGACCTATCCCAAATGCTCTTATTTCTATGAGGTCAAGGTCACGGTCATGTATTGAACGCAATACATTTGTTGGGTCTAATAAACCCCAGTATGATTTTATTATGGAGAATTATGAACCAGTCATGTCGATGGGTTCTATATCACTCTTGGGTGATTTGGCCAATCCTATCCCCATCAAAATTTAAGGGACACAGGAGCTTCTCAGAGTCTTTTATTATCAGGTACTTTCCCTTTTTCTGAGAAGTCGTCTTCTAATGAGAGTGTCCTTATTCAGGGAGTAGAGTGTGGCTTTGTTAATGTTCCTCTCCATTCTGTAAATTTGTCATCAGACTTAGTTTCAAGACCTGTGACAGTCGGTGTAGTGTATTCTTTACCAGTCGAGGGCATTCATTTATTACTAGGCAACGACCTAGCTGGAGACAAGGTTGTGGTTAATCCACTTGTAACTGACAAGCCTTGTTTGGATCAGAAAGTTGATCCTATTGAAAAAGAATTCCTTGATTTATACATAGCTTGTGCAGTTACTAGAGCTATGGCAAAGAAGGCTCCTGAGAATGACTTTGAAAAGGAAAGTATTCATTTAGCTGATACATGTATTGGTCAGGCTTTTGACGAGGTCACTTTCATTCCTTGTTTGGGTCAATCAAAAGGTATTGATCACAGTGATTCTCTTTTAACTACTCATTCTCTTTTTTCTGATCAGGGTGAGAAACGGCAATCACTTGTCGTCGAACAGAAAAAAAAAAAAATCCTGAGATCTCCTGTTTGTTTCAGAGGGCCATTGGTGAAAGCGAAGCCATAGAAGTACCTGTTATTTCATTAAAAATGGAATTCTTGTGACAAAATGGAGACCTCCCGAGGTACCTGCTGGTGACGACTGGTCAGTGAACTATCAATCTTACAGACAGGAAATTGTTAGTCTGGCCCATGAAACTCCTTTGGCTGGTCATTTAGGGATTAATAAGACTTATCACAAGATCTTGATTCACTTTTATTGGCCAAAAATTAAAAGTGATGTTTGTAAATACTCTAGATCTTGTCATACTTGTCAAATTGTAGGAAAACCCAATCAGAAGATACCCAAGGCTCATCTGCAACCTATTCCTGCATTTGACGAACCATTTAGCAGAATATTGGTAGACTGTGTTGGTCCTTTACCTAACACCAAGTCAGGCAACCAATATTTGTTGACCATTATGTCTGCGTCCGAAGATTCCCAGAGGCAATTCCTTTGAGGAAAATAAAAACTAAAACGATAGTAAAAGCTTTGATAAAGGTTTTCTTTTTTACTCAGTTTGGCCTTCTCAAATCTGCCCAATCTGGTCAAGGGTCAAATTTCATGTCTGAAATTTCCAGCTACTTACGCTTGAATTTGGCATTCAGCAATTCAAGTCAAAAGTGAAATTATGGTTTCACAGAACTTTTATGGAGAGAACTTTTGAGTCCTGTAAGAGTTCTTTCTCTCTTGCTCATTCTTCAAAAGTTTCTTCAAATTAGGTATTACGGCCCATACAAAGTAAAGAAGAAAATGAATGAGTTAAATTATATTAGTATTCTGATCTAAATAAATTATAGGAGTACAAATATATTGAGAGAGATAGCCAAGTAAATCATGCAATTTAGTTGTACCTGTCCCATTTACTGAGGATTTAAATCAAGGAATTGAATCGGACTCTATTGCTTTTGGAGCAACAAATCTTTGAAATTCGGAAATTATGAAAACTCTGGACCAGGAACGTTTACATTTGCAAGAACAAGAGAGGAATGAACTTAAAAAGTTATTATTTGAATATGAGCACTTGTTTCCAGATGTTCCTACGAGGACAAACAAAATTTTACATGACATTGAAATTGTAAATTCCAAACCTGTGAAACAACACCTGTAGAGGATGAACCCTCTCAAACAGGAATACTTGAAAAAGGAATTTCAGTATTTGCTGGAGAATGATTTTATGGAGCTCAGTAAAACTGACTGGAATTCACCGTGTATACTTGTTCCGAAACCAGATAAAACTTTACCTATCTGCACTGATTATAGATAGGTGAACAGTGTGACAAAGACAGTTTCATTTCCATTACCAAGAATCGATGACTGCATTGATAAAATTGGAAATGCCAAGTATGTGACTAAATTTGACCTTCTAAAAGGATTTTGGCAAATTCCACTAATGGAAAGGGCAAAAGAAATTTCAGCTTTTGTGACTCCAGATGGACTTTATTAATACAAAGTGATGCCGTTTGGGATGAAGGGTTCGCCAAGTACTTTTCAACGTTTGATGAATATGATTACCTCTGGTCTAGATAATAAAAATTGTGATGCTTACATCGATGATGTCATCATCTACAATGACACCTGGAAAGAACATCTAGCACCAATTTGGAAATTCTTTGACAGACACACTGATGCAAGTTTGACAATCAAGTTATCTAAAAGTGAGTTCTGCCGTGCTTGTATAACCTTTCTAGGACATATTGTGGGGCATGGACAAGTTAAACCTAGAGATGCTAAGGTCAAGGCTATCTCTGAATTCCCTGCGCCTGTCAGTAAAAAGCAACTGATGCATTTTTGGGGTATGGCTGGATACTATCGCAAATTTTGTTCCAATTTTTCTAATATTACCAACCCCTGACAAATTTATTGAGCAAGAAAAATAAGTTTCTTCGGACTGAAAAATGTCAGGAGGCTTTTGACAAGTTAAAGGCCATATTTAAAAGTGCACCAGTTCTTACAGCTCCAAATTTCAGTCAATCTTTTAAATTATCTGTTGATGCAAGTGTTGTTGGGGTTGGAGCAGTATTGATTCAAGAAGATAGCAATGGTGTTGATCATCCAGTGTACTGTTTTTCTAAGAAATTAAATAAGCACCAAAGGAATTACTCAACAATTGAGAAGGAATGTTTGGCTTTGATATTGGCATTACAGCATTTTGAAGTTTACATTAGTTCAGCTCCTTCTCCGATTGTTGTGTTTAGTGACCACAACCCCCTTACTTTCATCGACAAGATGAAAAACAAAAATCAAAGATTGGTAAGGTGGAGTTTGTTGTTACAGGAATATAATATTGAAATCGGGCACATTAAAGGAAAAGACAGTTTAATTGCAGATGCACTTCCCCGTGTATATAAATATTATTTCATGTACACTTTGTATAATTCGTAAGAGTTCTTATGTAATTTTTTTTTTTACCCCATGTGTAATTAACATATAGTAAAAAGAAAGCTTTATTATATATTTTTTTTTCTTTATGGGGGAGTGTTGCGTGTATGTAATTTAATTACCTGTGTGTTAGTTTAAGTTCTCTTTTATTTTTATTTCATTACATGTTATTGTAATGATAACTTTATTCACAGAATTTGAATTTTTTCCAGTAAATTCAGTTCAATTCTTATGAGCCTGATAAATAAGCAGTTCATAGATCGCAATATTGTATTTTTAGCTGACCTAGTTTCCAACACTGATTCAGAACTTGTAAACAACTTTTTTTTTAAAAAAAATTTTTTAATTTTGAATCTTATAGTAAGATTCATTCAGTACAATTGAATTCGTCCATCGCGGACGTGACAGCTGGCATAATCTTTACTGCTCCGCTTGGGAAATAGTGACCACATGACCCTATCACGTGGTCCATTCTACGTCATAGTTAGAGTTAAGATTCGGTTTCACAGTGTTTTGTAGTCAGTCGTAATTAATACCTTGGGAACTGAAAGGTATTTTTTGTGTTGTTGCCAGTTTAATTGGAATTTTTTATTTTTCGAAATTAATAATTTATTCTCCCTAGGAAACACTTGTTAAGATACATTGAGGTTGTGCATATGTATATGTTTTATATGCTTGAATGTGGACGCTGAAACCAACACTGAGGATGATACAAAAAAGTACTGGGGCCCATTACAGGCTGTAGCATGGCTAAGAAGTTGTACTGGGATAGAAGAGATAATATAGTAAAGTATTGGGGCCCATTATAGGGTATAATAGGGCTAGGAAGCTGTATTGGTATAGAGTGGTATACCAGTATGGTTAGAAAGGCTCATCTTACGCAAGTTTAAGACTATGGTGTCTTATCCTATACCAGAATAAGATTATGAACTCTCTGCTTAAGAAGTACAAGACTTGGCTGTCTTACCCTATGCAAGAATAAGGTTAGAAGGCTAAGTTGTCTTATCCTCTACCAAAATAAGATTAGAAATTATCTTCTCTACAGGTATCAAACTTGGGTATATTACCCTATACCAGAATAACTTTTGAATGTCTCATCTTGTACAAGTGTAAGGCTAATGTGTAATATCCTCAACCTGATTAGAAATTACCTCCTTTACATGTATAAAACTTGGGTGTCTTAACTTATACCAGTATGGTTAAATAAGACTCAATTTATACAAGCATATGACTAGTGTTTTATCATATGCTGGGATATGGTTAGGAAGCCCCATCTTCTATAAGACTTGGATGTCTTACCCTATACCAGAATAAAGTTAGAAAGTATCATCTTATACAGGTATAAAACTGTCTTACCTAAAACCAGAATGAGGTAAGAAATTATCTTTTATATACTTATAAGATAAAGGATATAGTGTCTTACCCTCTATAAGAACACAGACAGAAATTATATTCTTATATAAGTAAGAGTTTAGGTTGTCTTACCCTATAGCGGAATAAGGTTAGAATGTCTCACCATAATGTACAGTATGGAACTTGTACTATTTTTATACAACTGGTCATTTCAAATTGAAAAATTTCTAATTCCTAAATAAGAATAAAAATTTACTTAATACCCTGAACAGATGCGACTAAAAGTAAAACTTGTGTCAGTCAGAAATAAACCACACTTGCACAGATTACTTAACTGACTGACTGTAGCTAGGGTGGTGTGTGTTGAATCCATTGTCGGTCCAACCATTAGGCTAATTTGCATGGTCAAGTACATGAAGTGGAACAACTCAATTCATTTTGATGTTGGCTAATCAACCAGACACATGCTGATCAGACAAAAGATATTATCATTAATTGACTTGAATGATAATTCTTAAGCCATGTTTATTCAATTATAACCTATTACCATGATACATATTAGAACATGCTGTGTCTATCAACCAGATAATGTCCACAATGTAACCAAGAAGTGACAAGGCACATGGTGCCATCATGTACACAAAAAAGGTCTACCCTATTAAGTACACAAATAATCCATTTAAATGTCAGACTAAAAGCTTTGCTAAACAATATTCCACACATTTCATATTAATTGGGTTTATCATCAGTGTGTATCCTAAGGTGTCTTGATAAATGGGACTTTGTGCAAAACAAAAGTCCACACATTCCACATTTGTATGGTTTCCCATCATTGTGTATCATCATGTGTGCAGATAAATTACTGGTCTGTCTAAACCATTTTCCACATATTTCACATTCAAAGGGTTTCTCACCAGTGTGTATTCTCGAGTGGGTATTCAATTCACACGATTGGCTAAACAATTTCCCACACACTTCACACTTGTACGGTCTGCCAACACCGTGCATCCTCATGTGTGTGGATAAATGAGAGCCGTCTCTAAACTCTCTTTCACACATTTCACATTTGTATGGCTTCTCACCAGTATGTATCCTCGTATGTACTTTCAAACTAGACCTCCGAGTGAAACATTTTAAACATGTTTCACATTTGTATGGTTTTTCACCAGTGTGTATCCTAACATGAGTTGACAAATTACCCCTGTTGCCGAACACTTTTCCACAGATTCCACATTTGAATGACTTGAATTGGTTTTCACCAGTGTGTTTCTTTATGTGTGTTGACAAAAAAGAGCTGTGGCGAATGCGTTTCCCACAAAATTCGCATTTGTATGGTTTTTCACCCGTGTGTATCCTCATGTGTATTGACAGACTGTATTTCCCTCTAAACACTTTTCCACACATTTTACACTTGTTTGGATCTTCACCAATGTGTATCTTCAAGTGTCTGCATAAATTTGAGCTCAGGCGAAACAATTTTCCACATATTCCACATTTAAAGGGTTTGTCACCACTGCGTATACTCACGCGTTGTTCCATCCTTGTCCGAAAACTAAAATGCTGCCCAGTTTGCCGCCTTAGGATTTCGGTTGTTTTCTCCAGAGTCACGATTGTTCATGACAAGATACCCACAATGCAACGCGTGCGCACTTGGCGCCTAAATTTTGCTTCCCTAACAAATTTTTGTCAACATCAAGCGTATTAAAGATTTAATCGTCCATGAGGACTTCATGGAAATGATACATAAATTATACTTGAAATTAAGTGCCCCTAAAGCACGAAAGTAAATATAAAGCTGGAAGTTCCCTGGCGTATAACGACAGAAAGAATAGTGAAATTGAACTGCAAAGATATAATAGAAATGCAGTCATTTCTGACAAACATATACTGGCTTACTATAAGGCAAACGGCGCCCCGGGCGATGATGATGGCCCAAAGGGGTTTGGCGCCCCAAGACCTCTAGCGCAACCGCCACGTCCTCTACCCTACCCATCCCCATCCCCACACCAGGATAGTACGCGGCTCTCGTACATTTCAACCCCAAGACAATTCGACCCCAACTTAATTTATTGTGTTAGTAAAGGAAAATGAGGTTTCTATCTCAGAGACCCCTCCTTCCCCCTCCCAAACGCTTCTATGCTGCCATTTTCTTCACCAGCTTGTCGCTCAAGGCCACAAAATATGTGGGTTTTTTTTTTTTTCCACAGGTGACGAAATATGTTTGTCGGGGAAAGGGCGTCTCTGAGATAGAAACAACTCATTTTCCTTTACTACTAACATAACCATATTTTGCGATAATCTTTTCAATACCTGTTGACTCTCATTGGCAGAATATCTGTTAACATACTGTCAATAATTCGAAACTCGCGTATTAAATCATCCATATCATATTTTACGTCTCGCAAATAAGATCGTATCTGATCAAGTAATTTTTGTAAGTGATACTTGCTATTTTACAAGCATTTTTTTTAGTCTCAAGTCGGGGCTCAATTTTCTTATATGCTGTTGAAAGAGACACCAACACCAGTAATTATTAACAAAAATGGATTGAATGATGCTCTACTTGAGATTATGCCAGAGCTGGTCATTGTCAGTGGTAAATATAATATTACTCGAAGTATTCTATTGTAGTACTTATAGCATTGTTTTACACACCAAAGTTTTTTATGATAAAATTAATTTATAAGATTGTAAAAATTCTAGTACCAACAATTGGATCAAGAAACTCACGAAACTTATTATTGTGAGGATCAGCTAAAAACTCTCTGTACTTGTCATAAATATCTGACGAAGCATCATTATATCGTTTATCTGTTAGTACCTCATTTATCTGTTAGTACCTCATTTTTCTTTAACCAAGTGTATGAATCAAAAATGTCTTCTAAGTCACCTTCATACAAATCTGTTTTATTTACTAAATTACCGTAATCTTTTTCTATTTCATCAATAAACCCTAATACCAAGCTTATTTGATCTAACGTGAAATTTTTTAGAACAAGATGTTGTCTGATAATTGCGTATACGACTACGAAATTTATTAACATTAATTTTTTAGGCTTGTCTAGTTCAATTGTGAGAAGACTAATAGCAGAAGCTACTTTAAACATTATTTTTTCATATGGTTTTCTGAATATTTTCTCAATTTCATCACAATAATTTCGTAATGACAATTGTCTAGAGCGTTGTTTTGATGGAACTGGAATATTATCTTCTTCACTTATGCTGTAATAAGAATCAATTTTTCCTTCCAACATTCTTTGTGTTACTTCTTCAAAAATCTTTTCTCGCTCATCATCACGCAGATCACTAATTTCATCGTCAAAATTTTTGATTATCTTTAGAGATCTGTCAACAATAATCGGATCAAATTCTAGGCTTTTTTGTATCATTGGCAAAATTGCGTTTGAGTATACTTTAATAATTAACTCCATATCAACCGCCATAGTAACGATTTTAATTAGGGTTTCTTTGTCGTGGTAGTACATGCCTAGATACTTAAAAATTTCTCGTTTTAAAAAACTATTATATAACTTCTTGTTTCTTCTTATTCCTATCATCCTAAATTCCGCTAGTTTGTCGAGACGATCATGGTTATCGTTCATTTGTTTTTCCACCTGCGTCACTCGTGCTTTTAATAAGCCTGATCGCATTATCCCTAACATCTTTTTGGGGGTTAAAACTATTATCATAAAATTCTCTCGCAACGGTTATAATTGGTGGTTCTGACATTATTTTATAGCATCAGATTAAATTTGATCATCGAGTGTGTATATTGGAAATGATGTCAGTCCTGGAAATGTATGTTCAGCAGCGACAACATAAAATGGAAAATACAAGTACTTGTTAACAGTCTTTTCTGTCGGAATTGTAAAATATTGTGTTGCTGATATATACGTATTTTCTGCGCTATACAATGTTTTCCAGTTGATATCATCGTTTGATCCTTCAAACCGTCAATTATAAATTCGACCAACACTAGAGTTTAATCCACCGCGCAAATGAAATTGCCAAATAGCAAATGTAATCAGACAGTTAATTTTAAACCAAAAGTTTTCAACTTCCCCGTTTGTCGTCCATTCCTGTATGTCAGAGAAAGCTTGTTGAGGATAGTTTTCAGGATAATATGCTGATGCGCTTACCTCAAACCCAACTCAATTATCAGCTGCCTTAAAAAGTGTTGGAATATATCCAACATTGTTTTTGGTTCGTTTTACACCACCAGACAGACTGTCAACTTACGCTTCATTTGTCAGATCATTAGGGTTAACTGGAACATAAGTTGTTGTTATTTTGTTGCTTCTCATGTTTATGTTGCCTGACAATGGGCCACCGGATCGTTTAAAATATGGGGTAAGTTCTTCTTTTAAGTGAACATAAATAATAACATCAGTTTCATTAGCTGGTGGCGAGGTTGTCAGTAATCCAGTTATTTTTGAGTAATTGCTTATTATTAGGTTACCTGTCATTGTGTCGCCAGCCTTATTAAGCTCGTTATCGTCAACAGATTTTAATTGTGCATAACTTACAGCTTGTGTGTTATCAACATTTGCTGGCGGATATACAGTTTCCAACCCAATAATTTTTTTACTCGACATGTTAATATTACCTGTAACCGTTCCACCAGTTTTGTCAAGCTTGTTGCCGTCCACATACTTCAACTGTAAATAACTTACCGCTTGGGTTTGATTTAAGTTTACTGGTGGATACCCGGTCTCCAAATTGATTATTTTTTTTTCTGACATATCTAGGTTACCGCTTAATGTTCCTCCTGTCAGTGACAGCTTACTATCGTCAACAGATTTCAGTTGTGCATAACCAACAGCGTGTGTATTAACAACATTTATTGACGGATGATTCGTTTCTAAACCTAATACTCGTTGATTTGACATAGACATGTTTCCTGTCATTGTATCGCCAGTTTTTTTTTTAGGTTGCCTGATAAATCAACATTACCGTTTTTTTTATTGTACTTATAGCCGACGAATCTCCTAATGTTGTTTCGAATTTTGTATAATAGCTCATTATTTGTTTGTTGTCTGACAATTTTTATCAAATTAATTTATAATATGTCGATATTAAATTTTGATACAGATAGGCTGGTGCAACATAAACACAACAACGAACTTCCAGATTGTCATTATATTATTGTTGGGAGAAATGGGTCAAGAAAAACAAATTTGCTGATGGATTTACTGCTGGGCGGGAATTTTAACTATGAGCGAGTTTACATTTACACAACTAACCCTAAACAGATTACGTACAAGCTACTTAACGAATATAACAACAAACTTCGTGATGATCTTGAGGCTGGTGAAGCATTATTATCATCAAACAACCAGAAAAGATTGTCCCAGTTAATCTACTAGATTCAGATGAACATAAGATAGTTGTTTTTGATGATATTCGGCTAAACAATGAAGAGATGAATTAAATAAGATCACATTTTTCACTATCGCGTAATAAAAAATGTAAATCTGTTTATCTTGCTCAAGGTTTTTATAACGTTGACAGATTTTTTAGGCGAAATACTAGTTGTTTTATATTATTTGCAGGACTGGACAATGTTGACGTTAGAAATATTGCAAACGAGTAATGTGGCGACGTAACAAAAGATACATTTATTGAATTATATCATCAAGCAACAAAAGATAAATATAATTTCTTTTTATTTGATAAACTTTCACGTGAGCCAGCTAAGATGTTTCGCTGTTGTATTGAAAATTATCTGCAGCAATTTTATCAAACGTATTTGATATAAAATGGATATACGAGCAAAGTACAGAAAACATATAAAAGATTTTAAAAAACTTGCTCAGTCTCAGGCAGAATTTAAGAAAAATGTGCAAGAAGCACGACGTGGTCAAATAGTTGCAGCAGAATAATCAGCTAAAGTTTTTTAAACCCGTTACTGGAGCTTTACTTGGAAAACAACCTGAAGTGTCAACAAGATCTCCAGAAGAACTTAAACAATTGCAGGAAAAAGGTTTAGTCGTATTTGTTAAAGAACAACAAGAAGCAGCTGCTGAGAAAATTGTTGCCAGATCTGAGGAAGAAAGAAAAAGATTATCTGAGGCACTTGTAACAAATATTGTTGATCCTTCTGCAAGAGAAGCTGAACTAAATCGTCTGATCAATAATCCACTGGCATTTGAGAGATGATTATCAAAATTAAGTACACAATAAATTAGAGGTGTTCTGGGAAGATTATCAGAAAAATTAGAGGATATTGAAAAAGAGCAAGAAAAAATTAGCGCGTTAACAGTAAAGGTTTTGGATGCTGGAGAAAAACGACGATTTTTTTTTAGAGAAAAAGCAAGTAATAAAATAACCGATGATGAACATTATGAATTTTTAAAAGAAAATAATAAGAATGATATTGATAATTTAAACACTTGGTCAAAAGAAATGTATGATAAACGTATTAATGATTTAAATAAACTGATAGTGGATAGTAATGAGTCTAGTGCAGAATTAAATAAAGCTATGAAAGACGAACATATGATTCAACTCGTTAATAAAATTAGGAAGGGCATTATCGCTATTGTCTTTTACCAAACATATACTGATGTTAGAGACAGAGGTTTAGGTAAGGGGTGGAAATTTCACAGGAAATTTAAAATATTCGATAAAAATCGCATAAAAGAACGTAAAAGGCCGTAGAAGCAAAAGCAGAAGATGCGGAAGCAAAATCTGGAACTGGGGTAAAAATATTTACATCAGTTACTGAAATGATAGGGAGGTTAATGCTGTTGATATCATCAAAAGAAGCTGGAAATGTTGGTGCTGAAATTGACAATGAGATAAGTAATATACTTGATCATTTGAGGTCGGAAAATCTATTAACATCTGACGAATACGAAATTTTACATCGAAATTTAATCGCGGCGATTTAAGTTTATAAAAGATAAAATAAATAGCGATGTCAGCAATATTATTAAACGACTCTAGTACGTCTGCTAAAGATAGCGCAAATTTTTCAGTAAATTATATTCCACCAATACAACTTGATCCTGAAAAACAATATGAGATTGGACTAATTTCCTGCACGGCATGGCATTCTATGGCTAACGTAAAACCTGGAGTAAATGATGAATTTACATTTTATCTGCAGTCATCGTGGACAACGTTTAAAATTCCACAAGGAGCTTATAATGTCACTGATCTAAATAAGACAATAAAAGGGCTAATAACAAAAGTAAACGGTGTCGCTGATAATTTTGAGCTGACACCGAATTATAACACGTTACGCGCTAGAATAACATTAAAAAATAATATGTTAATCGATTTTTCATTGGCAGCAAGTATAGCGTCTCTGATAGGATTTTATCATAACAATATGGATCAACCACAGAACAAACTATAACGTATGATGGTGATCTGCCAGTAAATCTCTCTGACGTCAACACAATATTAATAAATTGCTCTATTGCAGCTGGATCTTACTCAGCTCGAGGCAGTGAAAGACAAAAAATATACAGTTTTTCGTCCGATGTTCCACCAGGTTCGCTCATACAAATTAGTCCACGGCAAGTTATTTATTATCCGCTAAATATTGAAAATCAGATAACAGAAATAAGTATGCAACTGACAGATCAATCTGGACGACAGCTAGATCTGAACAATGAGGTTTTACTTATTATCTGCACCTACCCACACAACCACTCTGTGATTAGCCGTGATGTTTGTACAACCTCCTTGATATAATCAAGGAATATGAAATGAGATGAAGAAAAAGTTTACAGAAAAAAAAATAGTTGGAGGATTTTTAGGAAATGTATTCACTAAAATTATTGAAAACATTCAGGAATAGCGAATAAAGTTGCTCCAATTGCACTGGGTGCATGAAAAGCCTTTGCAACTGGAACTGCATCTGCCGCTGGAACTGCGGGAGATAAAAAAATAGCTGATAAAATAAAAAGCGCACCGCCTACATCTTAGATAAAACAAGCCATATCAGAAATAGCACAAAAAAAAAAGAAAAAAAGAAGAAACTAAACATGCAATGAGAACAACAAGAAAAAAGTTTTATCGCCAAAAGGCGAGCAAATTATCCAAACATGAACATCTAAAGCAACAGCACCAATCACTGTATGACTGGTGAATTTCATATAACTTAATAAATAAAAGAAATTCTGTTAAAAACTATCTCGATTTAACAGAGACTTATGACACAGACGACACAGTAACATAATTTGAGTATGTTGAGTATCTCGACGAAAATTCTAATGAACCAAATAAGGCGGGTGTTAGAACATTTAATACGCGGGATGAAGATGTATTTCTTTTGCCTCACAAAACAATGTTGGAAGTACGTGGCCAGATTATGACAGTAGCTATTCCACCTGTCGCAACTGGAGCTAGAACAGAAATATCTCTTATAAACAACGGCTGGAGCTTATTTAAAAGTGCCAGATAACTTGCTAATCAAACAGTGGAAGATATTTCAAGTCACCTACAAGTTGCGAGCACTGTACTAAGTATTATTTCATTCTCTGATGATTACTCCATATCGACTGCAACTAACATGGTATGGTTTAAAGATATTGGGCATGGTTTAGCTGCATCAAATGAATTTTTTTCCAATGTTATTCTTGTTCATAGCGCTGATGCCGCTGCAGATCTTGTAATTGTAAGAAATTTTCTTATCGCTAATGGTGTTAATTTTCGTATAGCCGCACCAGATGCAGCCGCTAATGAAGCCGCTACAAGAGTATCACTTATTGCTGCTTGTAATAATTTTGGCATAGCCGCACCAGGTGCAGCTACGGAGGGTACTGCAATGCTAAATCATATTAATAACTCAATCGGTCTCAAAAATGCACGTTACAATGAGGGTTTTGCTAAGAGAAAGGCACTTGTGGCAGAATCACGTCAAATTACAATGATGCTGCCATTGAGCGGAATATTTGGCTTTTGCAGGGACTATAATAAAGTCTTTCGTGGACTTAAACATACACCGATTTTAGATGGAGCAAAACAAAATGATTATTTACTTCGTTCTGGCGGAGCTGATGTACAATTTATCATAAACAAACTTGCGCTGTGGATGCCACGAATAACGCCGTCAGTCACAAAGCAGCAGAATTAAATAGTGTACTTGATAAATACACAAACAGAAATTATTTTCAGTAACATAAAATATATCAAACAGCTGTTCCAAATCCCACCGACTACACATTGGCGCGTCACAACAACTTGAAGTGAACAACTACCGCGGCAATTGTTTGTTGTATTTCAGCAACAAGCAAAACGCGGTAATCAAGAACAAAATAATGCAATATTTGATAAAGCCGATGTTAGGAGAAAACACGCTACAATAAATTCAAAGCAATTTCCGGAACGAGCGATAGAATGCAATTTTGCAGATAACGCTAATAAAATTTTACTCGACCGTACATGTATCTTATGGACGCAGTGCAAAAATATCAGGATGATGGAGACGGATCTCAGATATCAGCAGAGGAATTTCGTACACTTTATCCAATATTTTATTTTAATGTTAGTTTCCTCTAAATCTTTAATATAATGCCCAAACGAAAAACGGCAAAAAGAAAGACGACAACGAAAAAAACAAGACGAGATAGCGGCGAACAAACAAAGGCGGATTTATAGGACTGTTGCTGGAGGGAGCAGCGGGAAGTCTGTTGCCAAATCTGCTGGGAATTGGCCGAGGACTAACATTTCCAAGCACACGTCCGCGTTAAGTAACTTTGATATACTTGATAAGCTAAAAAAAAGTAGAAAAAATTCCACGGGGTTGATTCCAAAGATGAACGTAACACCGAAGGTGTCTCTTCTGGTGGTTCGTGTGTGATAAATTTACAAAACTTCACAGGCGGATCCGGCACGCATTGGGTAGCTGTTTGTAATAACAAGTAGTTTGATTTATTTGGACTTCCACCTGGTGACGCAATAAAAGAATGTATCAACAAAAGATATAAAATAATAAATTATTCGTCTAATCAAATTCAACCAGTTGGAACAACTGCTTGTGGATACTATTTTATAATGTTCATAAAACAATTGTCCGACCCTAAATTCCATTTTTTAAAATTTATTTTACAGTTTGACAAGCAACCTTCTCACGCTAATGATGAGATTCAATTAATTTTGTACAAACTCACTGATATAATGTCAACGTACTGTCTCAAGTGCAAACTAAGACAGAAAATGTCGATGAAACAACAGGAAATAGAAAAAATAACAGAATAATGTTGAAAAGTATTTGCTCAGTCTGAGGAAAAAGAAATAGTATGTTTTTAAAGAAATTGCCAACGACAAAGTCGTTTGGAGCTGGAATTCCGGGCAATTGCCAGTGCGATAAAGTTATTTTAGTAGACGATTAATAAATAATGATATGTCTGGAGCAAAATAAATTTGTTACATGCTGTCAGAAATGCAACAACAGGGAAATAATTGGAACAGGTATAGACATATATAAATTAATTGCCAAATTGCCAAAACCAAAAGGCGGTTGGACATTACCAGGCCAAAAATATACTGGACCTTCTAATCCTCTTGATAAACAAACAGATGAAAACGATAATCCGCTGCCTGGACATGAGCCTTACAATCAAGTTGATGCAATAAAAAAGTTTTCGCGATCTAAAGTTGTTGCAAATGCCGTTGACGATATCTGGACGATAGATGTTGTTGATGTGTCAAATCTTGCTCAGTTTAATGATAACAAAAAATATCTTTTTAATATTACTGATATTTTTAGCAAATACGCGTTTAGTGTACCTGTTTCAGATAAGACAGGGTCATCGATAACTAATGTGTTAAAAGAAATAATAACAAGTACAGAAAGAAAACCAAACAGAATCTGGACCGATCATCGAGCGGAGTTTTTTAATTAAAAATATGAGCAGTTTTTGGAACAAAATAACATCAAAAAATATATTACAGGAAATGAATGTTAGAGCGTTATCGTCGAGCGATTTAATCGCACGGTAAAAAAAAAAAATCCACAAACATTTGACAGCCAAAAATGCAAATAAATATATTGACAATCTACAGCATATTGTTGATAAATATAACAACAAGAAGCACAGATCAATACAAATGTCGCCAAACGACGCAATTAAAAATCCGATATTAGCAAACGAAAACATGTACCGCATACATAAATTTCAAGTTGATGATAAAGTTAGAATTTCGCTGACGAAACAAAACATTTGAAAAAGGATTTACTCCAAACTGGAGCGAAGAAGTATGTGTTATTGATAAAGTTTTACTGACATACCGGTTACCTATGCGCTAAAAGATTTATTAGGTTAGCCTATAACTAGTAGTTTTTACGAACAAGAACTTCAAAATACCGAACAAGATATATTTATTATTGAAAAAGTTAGTAGAAAAAAAGGCAATAAAAGTTTAGTTAAATGGCGTGTGCAAAGCGATAAATTTAACAGCTCGGTACCAAGTCTATAAAATGATATTGTTATAAATTTGCTCGTACTTCATCAGTACAGATTTACATCTGACAGGTCTGAATTAGTATATTAAATGTAATTTTTTTTGCATTATCGACTGACATAAAATTGAATATTTTAACAAAACTAAAATCGTATTTTATGCTTCTTTGTTGGCCAATTGTTTTTACGTTAAGAAAAGGTTTTATAAGTTGCCAAAATATCTGCTGCTCGCCAATAGTAAAATTAAATTTTATTATTTTTTTTTTTAGCGATATGATACTTAAGATTATATCCTCCAGTTGTCGGTCTGCTCTAATTCTGTTTTACCAACATACGTATTATCTTGCTCATCGTCATTGTTGTCATCTCCGTTATAACCAACATATTTATCTACATTGCCAGAGATGAAATTATATTGCGGTGTAAAATTGTCGTTAGTGATTTTATCACTTGCATATATATCAGCAAGTCGCTTAATCAAGTCCATATTATATATATTTGTATCTAATTTATAATAATAAACGACTAACGAAATGAAACCTCCTGAAATAAAATATCATCAGAAAGTTGATATATTAAATTACAGAGAATTAGCTGAGACAGTGCGAAAATATCTGTCGGGATATAGTTCTTATTCTGTTAATGTTATTGTAATGCAAGGTGATTCTGATAAAATGCATCTAACAGCAGCAGAAAAAATTTAATGATAGTACGTTTATAAGACTGAAATTTAATAAAGATGATGTCTTAATGTTCGCTCACAATTGTCTTACCAAAACCGAATTAAGAAACATATTTAATCATCATATTTGAAAATAAATCTGTCAAATGTTAACATTGAAGTTGTTGTCTTCGTCACTCCGTTAGATACAAATTTTACTGCAGCCGAATTAATTTTATGATATTTTGCAGCAGCTGTTATTGATTTAAATTTTATTTCCTTCCTGGTGTTAAGGTTTATTGAAACAACTGGTTTAACCTTAACAAAATCATTATTTCCAGCATTTCCTCTTGTACTAGTTTCTTTTGATGTTACCAGATCTAAATTTTCTAGACGATTATCTGTATTAATCTTGTTATTATGATCAATAACCAAGCCCGTTGGAATAGCGCCATGAAACACATCGTCAATAAATCTGTGACTGTAACAGTTAACTTGGTTAGTTTTTATTCCACGTACCTTCACAAACAGATGTCCGCTATTTTTCAAATTTCCAACAACTTTTTTGTTTGTTTATTTCGTATAATTTCGCGATCGTTAGCCTCATATAAATCAAACTTTAGATGAGGTTGAAAATCGTTTTGTAAATATATATTTTCAATATTGGCATCAGTAACCGCGCCGTTAACATGATAAACTCTTTGTCCGTCTGGAATATCTCCGCAAAACAAAGTGTAAATAAAATCTTTTCTAAATATTTCAATTCTATCTATACTATCTCCTTTGACACCGATCTTATAACCAGCTGGTGTTAATTTACCAAAAGGCCTTTGATATTTTACATGAATAACTGACCCTAACATATTTCCAGCATACTCGTTGTACTTGGGGTGAACATAATACTATTCTTGCTGGTTTGCTGTCATATTTTCTGTCATTCAATATATATATATATATATATATATATATATATATATATATATATATATATATATATATATATATATATATATATATATATATATATATATATATATATATATATATATAAAATTGAAAAGTATATAAAAAATAAATTAAATATATAAAATATTATATATACAATGTTAAAATTGCGAGATATTGCCAAGAAGAGCTTTATTAAAGCAGAAAATGTTTCTACTTCATTTTATGGTTACGATAACAATTATAAATTTGATAATCAAAATGTTTTAGCAAATTTTAACTCCACATATTTATTTCATCTTCTACAACCAGTTGTAGCGCAAGAACTTGCAGCTTATACAAGTATCAAGTTAATGGTGCAGTATCAAGTTATTTTTATCAAAGCTACATGCGATTGAAAAAGATATCATTAATATTATTTTTGAAAATGCAAATTTCGACAACGATATTTCCGAACCATATTTAACGGCTAAATCACGAAAAATATTAACTGGAACAAATATTTATTTGGTCGCTGATGAAATACATCACGAAATAAATAAAAGTTGGAGGAATTTATTGCATCGTGGTCAGGTTGAAAATTTGAAATGACAAAAGAAGTTTTATTTCACACACTGAAATATAACGTAATTCGCGGTAGTTCTTATGTTGATCTTCCTCAAAAACTTAAAAACAAAAAATGCTGTGTAAATATTAAAAATAGCGACAACGAATGCTATCGTTGGGCAATTGTATCTGTTAGACATCCTCAAAGTTGTAACTGTGATGGAGTTGTAAAATATCTGCCATACAAAGACGAGCTAAATTTTAACGGAATAACTTTTCCAGTAGCAGAAAATTCAGATACCAAAGTTTGAAAAACAAAACTATATTTCAGTAAATGTTTTTCGGACCAGATGAGAAGGAAAATGTTTACCCGAGATATATTTCAGCGACTGCTACACAAAATACAATAAATTTATTATTTTATAAAGGACATTATAGCTGGATAAAAAACTTTAACGGTCTACTTGGCAGACAGTATAATGCAAATAAAAATAAGAAATATTTCTGTTACAGTTGTTTACAGGGTTTTTGTAAAGATGAAAAACTGCAAGAGTATATAAAATACTGTGTTAACGTTCAAAGAATAACAATGCCAGGAGAAAAAGAAAAAGTTTTAAAATTTAAAAATTATAATCATAAGCTAAGTATCCCGTTTGTTATTTACGCTGATTTTGTGTGTCTACTGTTCTTGTGGCCGGCGAAAAAATAATCCTAATGAATCGTGTACAAGAAAAATACAAGAACATATTCCTTGCGGAGCAGCTTATAAAGTAGCTTGTTGCGCTAATGATAATTTTTCAACTCCAGTAAAGTTATACAGATGTACAAATGGCAAATCTGAAAGTCCTGCTGTGTGGTTGTTAACAAATCTCATAGATGAAGTTAATAAAATTTTCAACAAATTATCCAAAACAGCTCGAATAAAAATAACATCCCAACAACAACTTGATTTTGATGAGGCAGTTAAGTGCCATATCTGAGAGAAGAAGTGTTCAGGCGATAAAGTGCGCGATCACTTTAATCTAACCGGCCATTATCGCGGAGTAGCTCATAACGATTGCAATTTAAAATTTCATGCGCCAGATTTTATTCCTTTAGTTTTACATAACGTTCGTGGTTACGATAGTCATATCATTGTAGAAGCATTTGGCGATGAAAAAATTACATGTAAACTAAAATTAAATAATACAATAAAATGTATCCCAAACAATTTTGAAACGTATACGTCAGTTACGCTCGGCAAATTACGTTTCATTGACAGTCTGCAGATTATGGCAGCATCATTAGATGTGCTTGTAAAAGGTTGTAGCAATTTCAATGATCTAAAAAGTTGCTTTGGTGAAAACTTCGTCGATCTGACAAAAAAGGTGTCTTTCCATATGAACATCTCGACGACTGGAGCAGATTTGATGAAACTTCTCTTCCTGATAAAGATAAATTTTACTAACAGCTAAAAAATGAAAATATTACAGATGAAGAGAACAAATATGGACAAGAAATTTGGAATAAATTTATTTGTTAAACATTTGGTTATTATCATGATTTATATTTGAAAACATGTTTTATTACTAGCAGATGTTTTCGAGAGTTTTCGTAAAGTTAGTCATACAAATTATGGACTAGACTGCTATTATTTCGCCCCAGGATTGTCGTGGGGTGCTCTGCTAAAATCAAGTAAGATAGAATTGGATCTCTTGACAGATGTTGATATGTTTAATTTTATTGAAAATGGTATCAGAGGCGGAATTAGCGTTGTAACAAAAAATATGCGGTGTCTAATAATAAATATCTGAAAACTTACAATAAAAATTTACCATCAAATTATATTATTTATATGGAAACTTTTAATTTGTATGGTTATGCAATGTCAGAGCCAATGCCGTGCAGTGGATTTCATTGGATAACTCCAGATCAGTTTCTTAAAGAAACTGAAAAATCCTCCAAAAGATATCGGTTATTTTGTTGAAGTTGATCTCGATTATCCTAGTTCGTTACATGATCTACATAACGACTATCCGTTTTGTGCAGTCTATGATGATCGATTACAATTTATTATCATTTGAACAACGGGCAATGATAACAGCAAAAAATTCGATTGTGAATAAGCTAGTTCCAAATTTGTTAAATAAAAGAAATTACGTGACACATTACGAAAATTTAAAACAAGCAGTAGATGCTTGACTAATTTTGAGAAAAGGTCATTTCGTGGTAAAATTTAATCAGTTGAGGTGGATGGCAGATTACATTGATTTAAATAACAAACGTTGTGATATTGCTAAAACCGAATTTGAGAAAAGCTTTTCCAAGTTAATGCACAATTCCGTATTCGGTAAGACGATGGAAAATATTAGAAAACGGGTCAATATTGCAATTGCAAACGATATAAATCGCAGAAATGAATTAGTTAACGATGATGGTTTTATTAGTATGAAAATATTTAATGAAAATCTTGTTGCAATACAGCGACGAAAGAAAAATTTAACGTTAAATAAACCAATTTATGTTGGTGCAGTTGTACTTGCTATATCAAAGTGGTTGATGTACGATTTTCACTATAATTTTTGACCAAAAAGCAGTGGCCAGATTCGGAGTTGCTATTTACTCATACAGATTCCCTAGTTTATGATATAAAATGTGAGGATGTCTCTCAAGATATTTATAAATACCGTGACCTATTTGATCTATCGGATTATCCAGCAAGTAGTGGATTTCATGATGATACAAATAAAACAGTTATTGGCAAGATGAAATATGAATTTATATTTGTGCCAGTTAAGGAATTTGTCAGACTAAGAAGTAAAATGTGTGCCGTGATTTTAGATGATAATAAACTAACAAAATAGAAAAGGTATTCCTCGTGGGTGTGTAAAATAAATGTATGAAATTTGATGATTTTAGAGCAGCGCTAAACAGCCGCACTAATTTTATTAAAATAAATTTTATTAGAACAAATCATCACAAACTTGAAACAGATACGATTATAAAACGTAGACTAAGTAATTTTGAAGATAACAGATACTGTGAGGATGGAATTAATACACTAGCTATTGGGCATTATGCCAGTTATGATATATTTAATTAATTTTGTCTAATATTAAAAATAATGTTCGAAAATTTAACATTAGCAGATAGAGTTAGTAGCAAAATTTAAAAAACAATGTTTAATGGCCAGCAATTATCAGTGGATATTAATAATGAGATTTCAGGTATCTATTTTAGTAAATTTGATAGAATAAAATTATTGCTTATCAAATCAGATGACAGTGAATATTTTGATTATCTTGAAAAAGTTACGGGATGACCTATATTGAAATACGATAAACTTTTCGATCCGATCAGTCAAGAAAAATATACAAAAAATAATATAGACTTAGACCGGTCAAAGGTTTTTGTAAAAGGTGGTAAGTATCTTCTCAGGAAGATAGCAATGAAAGAGTTATTTGAATGTCATCGAAAAGTAAGAGGAAAAAAAATACATTTTATTTGTATAAACACGATGATAAATCATTCCTAATAGATTATGTTGAAACATTAATAATCGGAGAAGAAATATAACTCTGTCTGTCTTCTTTATATATTTTGAAGGGAGATAACCCTGTCTTCCAGCTGATGTAAATTGCCCGTGTTATGGTACATGGCATGTAATGCTAGGTACTAAGTATTTGATACATGCCTCATCTGAGGTAACAAGTTTGCTTGTATCTTTTCATCTATAATCGTTCAGTAATTGATAAATTGTTAAAAATCATCTTGTATCAAACAATATAATAATTTTAAGACCTTAGGATAAATAAATATATGTCGCAATATGGCCTTATAAAACTAATGTTCTGTATTGATTTTGTGTAGTCAGCTTAACCAAAACTCACTCCCAGAAACGCATTATCGATCTCCAGACTGCACAAGTCTGTCAGTCTTGTAATTTAAGCCGTTGTATCGATCCAACATGGCATTTCGTTTTCTGTACATACTGCAATGTATTTTAACCAAGGCAAATGTATAAAATCGTAGGTTTCGTGATTTATTTTATAATAACGTTTTTCAGAATCAGAAATGTAATACTGATCACTTATGGAAATTTCCCGTTAGATGACTTTATAATAATTTTTTGCAACATATATCTAAGATGAGTCTGTGGTCCAGTGCCAACGCGTTTGATTCTCGTACTCGAAGTGTGCTGTTCGATTCTCATGACTGACATATTGTCGTCGATGGCGATACGATGCAATTTTTCTAATAATTAAGGGTCCGAAATTCAGCAAAAAAATACACTCTCCCATCGTGTCACCACGTAGTGGGTGCACATTTGCACTCCCCGGGGTTGATTATTGGGGAAAAATCTGTTGAACGTAGGTAAATCCCCGGTTTGTATTTGCCGTCTTTATATGTTGTGCAGTCCATAAAAAATACGGTTCGCCTTCTGAACTTTCTAAGATATCGTTTGATAATTTTGGGGTTTATATGCGGGTTGTGTCTGTTTCGTCACCATCTGAACTTCCTAGCAATCTAGGAGTTCACATGGTGGTTTGTGTCTGTTTCGTCACTTTCTTATTTTTCTAGAATGTCGTTTGGCAATCTAGAATTATTCACATGGGGGTTATATGTTGTGCTGTCCATAGAGTTAAGTTAGAATTAAGTTTATATGTAACTGCGCTGTCCTTAATTAAGTTTATATGTAACTGTGCTGTCCTTAATTAAGTTTCTGATTAAGATTGTGTGTTGCGCTGTCCTTAATTAAGTTTATAATTAAGATTATGTGTTGTTCAGTCCTTAATTAGGTTTATAAATAAGATTATGTGTTGTGCAGTTCTTAATTAAGTTTATAATTAAGATTATATGTTGTGCAGTCCTAATATATAATGCTGTAAATATGCTTGCTGTAAATACGCTATAATTATGTGTTGTCTATAAAAACATCGCTCTCTGAGGAATATTATTTTTATTTTATTGTTTTAAACAAATATTTATAGTAGTAGAGGAAAATGAGTTGTTTCTATCTCAGAGACCCCCTTTCCCCTACAAACATATTTCATCACCTGTGAAAAAATTACATATTTTTTCATGCTCAGGCTGGTAAAGAAAATGTCAGCGTAGAAGCGTTTTGTCGGGGAATGGGGGTTGGGGGGTTGGGTTGGGTTGGTCAAGTAAATGTCAGCGTAGAAGCGCTTGGGAGGGAGAGGGGGTCTCTGAGATAGAAACACCATTTTCCGTTACTACTGTGTTTTCAAATAATAGTGCAACACGGTCAATGACCTTTTTTCTATTAAACAAGATCAGTCAAAGACAACCAAGACCACTTAGTCAGCCGATAAAATTCTACAGCGAATAGAAGTATGTGTTGCCGTATGGATATAGGGAGATTTCAACTGGCGCTAAACATCAACAATTGTATTGAATAAAGAACAAGTAACTTCATGTATGATATATAATTGAGCAAAAATTTCGTTGCAGTTCTAGTACGATACAGGCTATCACTCTTATTAACAAATCATTACAGCTGTTAAAAACATTTGATCATACCATGTGATCAAAATACTGTTCACTGAACAGAGATATGGAACGTCTGCTTCGAAGGAAACAATTTTAACACAGAATCTAATAGTCATGCCTTTTTATTTTTATCGATAATCAGTATGTTATTATAGGACATAAAGCATAATAAATAACTCACACAAATTTATATACTTAATATGCATGTTATGATTAAAGTTTCAAGGAATTTTTACAGAATGCAATATTTATTATTTTAACTTAAATTTGTATCATTTAAATAAAGATTATGATTATTGCTTAAATACAGCATTACTACTAACATTGTATACAAATACTGCAAATATCCCTACTGTGTTCTAAGTTAGCAATTTCAGTAACATGATACAAGATATATCAGGCTGATTAAGTAAATTAGGATGATGTATATTTTATATTTAAAATTTATCATTTCACGTATATGTATTCTTATATCTAGAATGTATAACTTTAAGTATATCATTTATATATCCAGGATTTGTGTAATTTCAAATAAAACGATAGTTTGGTTCAAGACTGCACAGCGTTCGCCTTCCTTTTCTTACAGATCTATTTTGGTACCTCTCTACATCTCAGCGATGTGAAAGAACACCTTCATCGCCAAGAGTGACACCTCCGTAAAGGGAGGCCCGTACTTCCTGTCGATCATAGAATGCCCGCCAATAGACTGGCCATGATGAAGAGAACTCTGTCATAAATCATCATCCCATAACAATTTGTTGAAACTACCAGTCAAAACGTTTCATAACAAGTACTGAGAAAAATTCATTTCATAACAAGAACTGTGCAAAATTATCTTCACAACAAGTTACAGCAAATATCTCTCATAACACTCTTAAATTCCCGTCTGATACACACTTCCGACAGCCTTCAGAAAGTCCTCTGCGACGATCTCGTGCTTATCGTACGCGTCCCACAGATCTATGATTTTAGAGTCTATGTGGAGGTATATGTCACGTCTGTGGCGTAAGAGGGTGGCCTCCGACACCAGCTGCATCTGCAGTGTCACGAGCTTGGCCTGTCGCAGTAGCAGTGGCAGCAGAAAATATAGTTGCAGATTATGCCGGCCTGCCTTGAAGCTTAACCTGCGATGCCAGCCTGTAAAGATGAATAATATGTAAGATCTAGTATAAAGTTAAAATGATATGTTATAATACTGCTCAAGATACAAATGAAAGAAAATATATACGAGTATTTAATCAAATGTTTGTATTGGGGAGGTGGGTTGCATTTTGAGGGCCTAACTACTCTCCAGATCATTATTCGTGCGGATAGTCTTTTCGTAGATAGAGCACTCCTGCTCAGACCATAGGGAGCTGTCCAATCACTGGTCGTTGATATACTGCAATATCTCTCACGTGGGTTGTGTGTTTCACTCCGCCTTATCTTGAAGCTTCAGGAATGCGCGGCGGATGTGTTCCTCTGGTAGGAATGGAAGCGCCAACAACTTGCAAATCAAGAGATGTGGTCCCTCCTGCCTCTCGTAGCTCCCCTTGAGGTCCACCTCCACCACCTTCCGCAAAACAGTTTGAACATAGGGGAAGGTGCATTCCTTTATATTCAAGCTGGGTCTTCCTAATTATGTGGGAAGAACACTGTTGTTCGGTGCCGGTTTGCGTGGGTAGGGAAACAAAATGGCGGATATGGAAGCGCAAACCTGTTGTGACGTCACGCGAAAACAACAGATGCCGTAGGCCACACGATTCATATTCGGCGTGGGGTTTGGGGAAGGGAAGGAGAGGGGTATGATGCCTTTGAAAAAAGAATGCAAAATTGCCAAGTAGACCCAGCCTGAAACAAATATTCTAATTTACACAAGGAAAAAAAGGAAAAATTATGCGCATTATATTAATCGAACAATAAATTACATTTTTTCACTGTAAAATAAAGTTAAAATTTAAACGGCTGGAAGGAAAGTCTCTACCTCCTCTCCCGTCCCGAATTAAATGGCTGGTCATTTAGTTTTGGTATATAAGAATTAGGAACGGTATCGTTTTGAACGATACACGGAAATAAGCAATAAAATCCTCTCTCTCTCTCTCTCTCTCTCTCTCTCTCTCTCTCTCTCACACACACACACACACACACACACACACACACACACACGCACACACTTCATATTTAATCAGAGAATGTTGCTGTTTTCACTGAGCCAATTTTTTTTTTTTTTTTTTTACCGATCTTCGTTACAGTATGTGACAATGTTCAAAGACATGTTGGAAACACAAAACACTGTCATTGGAAAAATCTGAAGGGTTAGAGAACACAAAATCGCAGAAAATACCAGTCGACGTTGTAGCTTCGCATGAAGCAGGGAACCAGGCCATTGAAACATGAGACACAGTGTGCATATGGAAATGACATGTGCATTGTTCTATCACCGCTTATGGGGCGCACAATGCGTCTACTGATCAGAAATGGAAAGTGCCGCTAATTCATTAATCAAGAACAATATTATCTTAAAAGAAAACAGAAACGAAAAGTGCCACTAAACAACACCGTGTACTAAAATATCACGACGATAAACATTCATTCTCTTCTCATCCATATTTATAGGCTACTGCATTTGTATGAGAAAAATATGAACTTTTTCTGAGTAATACTGCACGACCTTGGGAATCCAGTATTACTCCGAAATAATGAATTCAAATTTTCCCATATAAAAGCAGTAACCTTTTTATGTACTCATTTCGCTTTCTTACCTAAGGCTTAATAATAATGGAATACACTACTAGAAAAAGTAACTGCATTTATGCTGTATTCAAAATAAATACACAACCGTAGAAGCATCAATACACAATACTAATGCTCGGATTGCACCGCCTAGCGAACTTTGAACTTCGTCGAGCGCTTGACATTAGTTTTAAAATATTCTCATTTTTACGTACTTAAAATTAAAATTTGGAGTCATATTTTGAATGAATGCGCATTGTAAAAGCTTTAATAGTTGGTCTGGAATGGACATATTTTGTTTTCTGTTCATCCAACTCACTTCTGCTTTTCTAATGACGGACTGGATTTATTGGGTCAATTCATTGCAGTAAGGAGAATGTGACTTTAGTT
This sequence comes from Megalonaias nervosa, assembly GCA_016617855.1. Classification (NCBI taxonomy): domain Eukaryota; kingdom Metazoa; phylum Mollusca; class Bivalvia; order Unionida; family Unionidae; genus Megalonaias; species Megalonaias nervosa. The sequence continues at coordinate 36,391 of JAECUM010031679.1, forward strand.
GGAAATGTAGTCGAAATTACAGCACAGTTTCGGTGTGTATCACGTTTTCCATGACATGGGTCATGTCATTCGGATATGCAAAACTAAGAAAGTACATTTTGAGGAAATCCAAGATTCATAAATATATGTATATTTTATTACTATTATTATCACCAGCTAAAGAAGATACATGTTTATGCCCTGTTACGTGCATGATCGCTCTTGGAGGGATTCCAGCTATGACCTGTATCATATATTGTATGTCCTCTATTGCTAGCCTAACATTGTACTAAAATAGTTAAACAGGGAAAATTGCAAAAGAGCTGTTGTATGACAGTCCATTTAGCCAGCGGAATTAATACTTTTTCGCTGTCTTGGCTTATTGGCTCTGTTGCTCTTAGTTTCCTACCAAAACCTTCAGTTGCAGTTTAGTTTCGAATTTAGTGTTTTGACTGACTTATAAAATAGTACGTGTCTAATATATGTGCGATTGCCCTTGAACTCAGTATGGTTTTGTATGTTAGCCTTATAGAACCTAGAGGGCATTGATCATAGTCAGAACCATTATATTTGCGAGCAAAGTTGTTAATATTTCTACTAAATAACTTTTTAAATAATCAGAATGGTATTTTTAGCCTAAAGCATCCACAGCATGAGTGTACATGGTTTGTTTACATAGTAGTTAATAATACACGATACTAATGTTAGACACACGTGTCGTGTAGTATAAAGGTGTTCAGTATCGGAAAATATTGCACCATTCTGACAATGTAAAGTTAATGGAAAAAGAACACATAATATAGATGATTCTCATAAAAGTTCCTTGACTTTATAAATATACACGTTTAAAGTGCAGGTTCGGAACACACCTATGTTTTCTTTCCACATGAGAGAGAGAGAGAGAGAGAGAGAGAGAGAGAGAGAGAGAGAGAGAGAGATGTGCATGTGATACACATCTTTTAAAAGAAGCAAAAGTCACACATCATGCTTATTTTTATAATGTGGTCAATATTTGTACTTGTAACATCCACATGTTGTAACCAAGGTAATTTGGGCAAGTATGCACATAAGAAGGAAGGAAGTCAAATAAAAGCGTGAGAGGGATTGGTTGCATCAGTTCCTATGAAACCAATATGGATGCAGAGATTAAAACTTAAGATGTGTCTTGCTCATAGATCCATTTGTGCATAGAAGTTTGCATGCTTGCGAGCTAATGTGTTCATAGACCAATTAGTGCATTGAATTGTGCATTCCTGCGAGTTGCTGAGTTCATGGATCCATTTGTGAATAGAATTTTGCATGCCTGCGAGCTGACATGTGAAGCACATTGCTTCATACATTATTTGTCGTCAGTCTAAACATGAAATATTCATTTGATGTCTTTTTACCTTACATGGACTTTGAAAAGTTGGAGAACTATACAATAATTTGACAAGCAAAGATGTAATTGTCACAATCCTCGCCTTCTGACGATTCTGGTAAAACCCTGCTCCAAGAAGTCGGGACATTTTCATCAAAAGTTTGGGAAATTTTTCACACATAGATTTGTTTTCACACACAAGTCTGTTGCAATTTATTTTCAAATCTTCCATTACAGCAAATTTGAAAATTAACATCACACAGCAAAATGATTTATATCTGTAAGAAAAGTTCCCTTTTTAAATAGAATCAGTAGTAGAAGTTGCTGTTGTTGTCTTGTTTAAAAAACCCACCCCCGTCTCCAAAACAAACCCTCAAAACAACAGTTTTTGTATAACAAGTTCTTAATATGAAACAATTGTCTCCTTATTCGTCTCATGTAATATAAATTTAGACTGCAATATATTGATTATGTTCATTACTAACATTACCTTGAAAAATGAGGTGCCCTGTGTATATATAAAACCATTAGTTACTTTTACAAGCTAATTAATGTTCTGTGTTTTACAGGATAGGAATCGTTCCAGCATATTTACCAAGCAGACACTAATTAACAAACTAGAAAACCAAATATTATTCAAAACTATATTCCATTTTCACTTTAAAATATAATGCATGAGATAGAATGTGATTTCCTTCTGCCCGAAAAGTTGTTGTTGTTGTTGTATGGCTTAAAACCATTTTTCAGCACAAGATAGGCTATACATGGCGGCCAGTATCAACGGTGGAGGAAGAACCCATAAAACCCCCGGAAAGAACCACCGACCTACGAGAAGCTACTGGCAAGCTTTCTCACGTACCCACATTGACCAAGCACGAGACTCGAACCCACGCAGACAGAGGTGAGATGGCAGTGATCCGTAACGGTGAGCGCTTTAGACCACTTGGCCACTGGGGGCCCCCGCCCAAGAAGTACATGGTTTGATTCATCAGAAGGAAATGTAGTCCAAAAAGTCACTTAGCGTTTAACACTTGACCATTTGACATCATGCATTTATTGGCAGCTGAATCTTACGTTATGTATTGAATCAAAGCACAAAGTGTGTGTATCAACCGTAACAAATGCCATCTATCTGAACACCTAGTCATTACAAATAACACCCATCTGAGCACCGAGTCGTCACAAATGCTGTCTGTCTGAAAACTTAGACAAAGTGTGTTAACGACCATTATGAATGTCATTTATCTGAACATTAGTCAAAGTGTTTATCGATCATTACAAATGCCATGTATAGGAACATCTAGCCGACGTGCATATCGACAATTATAAATGCCATCTATCTAAAGATCGAGTCATTACAAATGCCATCTTAACCACTAGTCAAATTGTGCGTATCGACCATAACAAGTGCTAACACCAAGTCATTACAAATAACATCTATCTGAACGCTTAGTAGCTACAAATGTTATCCATCTGAACACCTAGCCTTTGCAAATGACCTCTGAACACCAATTCAAAGTGTGTGTATCGACCATTATGAATGCCACTTAGTAATTACAAATGCCATCTATCGGAACATCACTTCAAAGTATGTGCATCGATCATCGTAAATGACATCTGTCTGAACACAGTCAAAGTGTATGTACTAACCATTACAAATGCCGTCAATCTCACCAAATCATTACAAATGCCATATATCGGAACACCAAACCAAAGTGTGTGCATTGACCATTACAAAAACTTCTATTTGAACACCTATAAACGTATGCTGCCTATCTGTACACTTGGTAACCACATCCCATCTATCTGTACACTTGGTAACCACACATCCAAGCTATCTGTACACTTGGTAACCACACATCCCAGCTATCTGTACACTTGGTAACCACACATCTCATCTATCTGTACACTTGGTAACCAAACATACCATCTATTTGTATACTTGGTAACCACACATCCCATCTATCTGTACACTTGCTAACCACACATCCCATCTATCTGTACACTTAGTACAATTAGTCACATCAGTGGGGAAAATATTCAGATGTTGTACATATTAGTGCATTGGAACAATATGGTTAGGTTTAATAAAAGAAACCTTTAGACCAAACCATGCTTAGAGTTTATTGCAGTACAAATCAACTATGAATTAATATATGTTAAAATCCAGTGCAAGTGGTATACTGTAACAGGATTGGCCTGAATGGATGCTTGGATCAAATGACAACACAACACAATGTGATGAAAGATGGAAGTTTATGAAATGAATGGTGTCAACAAAATAGTTACCTCCCTTACACTTCAAAACACAAGACCAGTAGTATTGTACATCAAATTTTCATTCAGAATAAAGTGTGCATGACTTTAACATTATGCTGAATTTTCTTTTAACATTCATGTACATCTTGAAAATACTCAAACTCTGGTATATTTGTACCAAGGAAAGGTTCCGTTTAGCTTCTTTTCAACACATTACTATTATTTATATAATGAAAATAACCCTGACATGGATAACATGAAAATTAAACCGCAAATGTGGCTGTCCTAGACTGATATACATGAAATTACAAAAGCTGTGAAGTTACACTCTCAGATATAGCATTCATTTAGCACAGTGAATCAATATTTTCTGTCTGATAGCAAGTACTTTCTAATGCAAACTCTAATTACCAATGCATATTTTTGACGCAAAATTCGGAAGCCTATTGGGCATTTTCCTGCAGAGACTCATATTTTGAATCAATGGAAAAATTAAGGAATTCTCTCCATAGATGTTTTTGAACGTGAACTGAGAAGATAGTCAAACTTTAGTTTAATGGTACCAAAGAAAGTTTAGTTTCGCTCCAAAGTAACATAACAATAATGTGCTATAAAAACATAACCCAAAATCACATGGAGAAGATGATGAGTAAACCGAAAATGTGGCTGTATTAGATTGATATGCATTAAATTAATAATAAGTTGTGAAGTGTTACGTATAGGCTCGTTCAAAAGTAACAAAAGAAAAAAGTGAACACAACAAGCTTTGTAAGTTTTGACAAAAATAATTTATTTCCCTAGAAAACACGGTGAAAAGGTGAAAATATGAAATATTGCTTACGGTATGTGAAGAAAATCCAAACATTTAGCCCAGAATTGTGAAAATATATAAGTCCTATCAGTAAACAGTTCTAACAGAATCTAGTTTGAATCTCAAGTTGGTTCCAAAATGGATGATGATGACGTCAGATGAAGTCTTTACACGAATGTCCAGAATTTCACGTTGATCCACAATTTGTACTGTACTGTTCCAATTTAGAATGAATTTCACTGAATGTCTTTGTCCTAAACAACTTTTGTAGTTCTCTAGGGAAAAAAATATTATTTAAAAAGTACCGTATATACTCGCGTATAAGCCGAATAATTTAGGAAAAATAAAGGCCTAGGAGAAGGGGGAGGGGGGTCGGCTTATCCGTGGGCCAGTGTCTAAACTTGACAGTTTTTAAGTTTTTGTTGACTGCTGTGAAGGCTGTAAATCTTGGGACACGAAAAATATTTTTTTTTCTGTGCCCTAAGACATACGCATATAAAAAAAATCATTTTCGGTGACCCGACATTTATTAAACTGTTATCAAGCACTATGGTTGATTTTGTTATTATTTTGCATGTGCATATTTTCTAATTTCTCCAACACGAAATTAAATAAAGGTAAATACAGACTTAATTCGCGGACCGGTTGAATTAACCCGGAAGACCAGGCAGAACTATAATGCACAGTACTTACACAGTGCAAAGCGTGAATAGCATCACTTAAATCCTTATTTGTTCCCAAACATTATTAGATGCAGATTTTCGTTTGCTTTATTCACTGTTTTGACCAAATTGCATTCTTCCAGATAACATTTCAGCTAGTCCTTAATAGCTGTTTCATTTACGTTGAAATCATGCGCCCACTAGTTACTCATTTTCAATGATATAAGCGATCCTACAATCTGAGGTAATATTTGTGAAAAAGTGTGCACGTTTAATCGTACAAGGCACATAACCAGCACAACTTACATGTTCACGAAGAGTGGTAATAACAAAGGCTAAAATTCTCATTATAGATTAACTAAGCACATCATCAATCTATCCATAGTATTAGCACGATTACCATTGTTTTGTAAAACGGGGTGTAAGGCATACCTGTCTACTTTTCAGAAGCCAAGTAGAGAGACTGAAGAAAGAAACAGAGACTGGGACCTAAAGTCGGGAGTTTTATCGTGGCGTTTTTAAAGCCTTGTTTTCACTAAATATAGCTAAAGGTTAGTCCTAAACAAACAAGAAAGCCAGCGCGATTCATTAAAAGTTAATCCCTATCGATGCAGCTATTTTGTGACAACGACTGGCCCTCCGTTGTGATTAAAAAAAACCCACGTTCTACACTACCGTGTGTTACGCAAGCACCAGCAACTGATTGGCATATAAAGGATACCAATTTTGCTGAACTAAAGGTACCTAAATAGGCAGCCTCACGGTACCGTACATGTGGCAACTATTTTCCCTCGTTGTATATCTGACTTTATTCCCTTAATGTCAACTCGTAAGGCATTTAGTATTGTTTACTGTAAAACATGTGTGTACTGAATTAGTTTTTTAAGGACACATAAGCTGCGTGGTATATATTTTCATTGCTTTTATTTTAACGATGGTAATTAAAATTCGTATATACGGTATAAGAATGCCAAGTGTTCACTCGTGTAAGTTTCTTTGGTGGGAATGTAGCTACAGCATTCACGGTGATATAACTGGGATTGAAATTAATTGCCGACAGTTTTATTGTTATGGTTTATTTTTCTTCGGGCTTATTTTCTGAATTTTATATTGTTGTTGATGAACATGGCTTCCATGCATTGCATACGATATATCTGTTTATGTAGGACTTTTATTTTTTTTAGGAGAAATGAAAATCGAAGACGTAATGTAATAATCAGGAGTTCTCTGCAAAAATCGGCATATATTATGAAATCGGGAGGTAGGCATGGAATGACCCCGAAATTCGTGATTTTATTTTTCTCCCGGCCTGAGAGTTGACAGGTATGGTGTAAGGTTGCTTACATCAGAGCAAACTACAACTCAGCTTTTACGGTATTAGCATAATTTACAAAGGATTATTTCTGAAACTTCGTCATTGTATTTTGGAGATATTAAAGTTTAGTGCAGTGGTGCCCATGATTCGACTCCAAGGGATGTGCTTCATTCAGCAGAATGTACTTCATTCAGCGTGTGTTCAAACCTACAATGTACATGCGTTGACGCCATTATGTAAATACGTTCAGTAGCCTAATTGCGAGCATTGAATCAAACCGTATTGTTGTTCGTTGTGTTGTCATACTGGGATCAAATTTTTAATGAGTTATTTATTTACAATTTCAGGGCAAAATATAAACGTAATTACTGGTGCACTGATATAAAATGTCCAGTGCAATAATACATAAACAAACATTAATTGGGTCTGAAGGGAGAGGTAGTGTTACAGCAACTAGCGATTGCTCATTTCTTGTCATCGTTCGATCAAATTATACACAAGTCTAAATTAGGCAGAAACAATAAGAAAACAGAAAATTTAATAAATTATTTTTCAGACAAGTTTATACCATTTCATTTTAATAATCATATATAAGTATACGTGTACTTTTTCTTACTATAAGTTTGCCTAAATAAATGCATTTAGAACTTGCCGCATGCATCTTGTGATATCTCGGAGTTGTGGGTCGACTTATATGAGGGTCATGTACTTTGTAGTGTTTATTCCTGTTTAGTTGGGGGGTCGGCTTATACGCGAACGGGCTTATACGCGAGAATATATGGTAGATGAACTCCTATAGCTGTCATCTATAACAAGATACATCTCGAGCTCTACAGATATAAAGAAAATTAAACTCTTTATAAGAACTACTCTGACTATTTCACAGGGACCTAAGTGTTTTTAAACCGAACTAAGACGTCATTTCATGCACGCGTACGAAGAACGCGTGGTTATTTCGTCATCTGACAATCGCAGTACACAATGTAATCACACATGATTAGAAAAATGACCTTGGCCACAACCAATCGTTTACGCTGGTTGTTTATCCAGTCGGCAATCTAAAATAATGCTTACGCAAGCCGAGGGTCATATTTACGTTCTAAATAAACACGATGTTTCTTTCAAAAATATCAGATCCCGTGAACATAATCATCATCATAATAAAATATAATGATACAAAAATGAAATAAAAAGAATTCAAATTTCAACACACAAGTAATTAAACTACATGGTCGTAACAGAAGTTATTTTCTCACTCATTGCATTCATTTAGCATGTTACTTTCTCACTCATTGCATTCATTTGGCATGAGATTTGTAATTTGTGTCTGAGAGCAGGTATTTTCTAATGGAAAGCCTGATCTCAAACGCACACTGCCTGCCTCCGATGTGGGAGATGATAATTTCGAAACCCGGCCGAGTCATATCAAAGACTTATAAAAATGGTACTAACAGCTGCCTCGTTTGCCACTCAGCATTAAGAGGTTGGTGCTAGGACTTGGTCGATCTGGCATGAGGATAATGTGACCAATGTTTCCTGGTAAAGCTATTAATGACAATATGCATACAACAATTCCAGAAATCCTTTGTCTCGTCTGAGCAAATGTGGGACATTTCAGATACTCAGGAAAGCGACTGGATCATGAAAAGAAAGTCAATGTATCCAGCCATCTCTTTTTGCCTGTAACAAACATTACTGTCTATGATTAATAAACCCGTTAAGTTTCATGACTGTACATGCAACAGATTCTGAGAAACTAAACTAAATGCAAAACTTTAACACTGATGTCTAAAACAACAAGGGCTGTTCCAGTAAAACATACCTGGGATTTTAATGTGGGGTACTCACCCATATATGCAATTTAGAATTTTCTTATCATTTTAATATGAACTCTGTGAAATCAAAGTATGCTAGCATATATTGTTTTAAAAACTGCCTTCCCTGGGTACCATGTATGTTTAAATGGAACAGCCCTGAGAAAGTAATCAGAAAAAAGTGATAAGTTGTCTCACCAAAGCTATATCTGATAAATAATTTATTTCAAAACAGCCTTATGATGAAATATATTCACAATATTCAAATAATGACTAATCTATAATTTCTTTCATATTTACGTTCATAAATAATTAGAGTGTAAGAAATAAAAGTTTTGATTTTATATGAATAACTAAAATTTTCCCTTCATGGCTATTGGTAAAGTTCTTTAAAGGTATGCTTTAAGTGCAGAATATAGTTCCATATGTTTATTAAGGTTGCTTGAATAGGTCAATTGATTTGGAATAAATCCCAGTACAGCTGACTGGAGTGCGATAAAGATATGATGAATAATATTGATTCACTTTACATATTCAATAATTTTCTTCTACTAAGCGAAGTCATTTCTAGTAAACAAAATATGACATAGTCAATGTACAGCCTGGACTGATGGCAATCTTTAAAGTTGATGCCAGGATAAAAACCAATTGTTATTTGCAGTTCCAACATATGGATGTTTTTGTTTGTTCGAAAAGCCAATTCATCATGTATGTCCTGATGTCCAACTCTTCCAGATAAATTTCATCCAAGAATTGGTCATCTTCAGTCACTTTGTAGCATTTTTTAAATTGGAACTATACACACAATACCATTTTCACATTCAAAGCCTCTCTCCAAGTTGCTGAAATAAAAAATTACCAATTTTAGTAAGATATTATTAACACAAAAATAAAATAACATAAATCAGCTAAAACTAAAAACACATCAATGGAACAAAAATGTCCAGCCACTGTGCCCATACACCATGAATGCCCAAATCACTATGAGGCAATCAAAGGACAAACGTCCAAATCACGAAGGGACCATAACTCTGTAAAACTGCGAGAAAACAGTTAAATTAGACTTCACTTTGGTGTTCTTAATGTTAAGTCTCATTCAAATTTGTGTCTTCCATTGTTGAGTAAATATTTCAAGGTATCAGTTTGAAAGTACTAATTTCCCAAGATTCCAACCTAAAATATTAACAGAATTTATAAACAAGTATAATAAAACAGAAGTCCACAAATAATGCACAAATGTTTACTAACCCCTTTCTTTGTCCATTTCTAGTTATTATTATTATTATTAAAACCAAATTTGGTTCGTGCAGTCATCAACCTTTTGATCTTTCATATTTTTGTCTATGCTTCTAAAAAAAAGAACAAGGAATTATGAACAAGTCAGTATGCATAATCGAGTGGAGAAAAATGGGGACATAAGATTATGTCAACTTCAGTTGAATCATTATATTGTCGCTTGTTCTTAATTATATTATGCAAGTGCTATCTTTTCATCGGCACTATTGCTTGCGGGTACTATCTTTCTTTTTTGTAACTACAATATGCACGTGTCCTGTCCACCTAAATACAGTCTAAAACCATACTATAACTATATTTCATTCTAACCCTTCCACTGTTGATGCTCATACTAATGTCTACTAATGTAAAGATGTTCACAAAATCAGCGTTTGGCATCAGCCTGTAGACTAAGTCTTATCATTTTTATATGAACTATGTGAAATGAAAGTACCCTAGCATATATTTTTTATCTCCGTAGAAGGATCCAAAGATGATTACATTCAGTACGTCAACCATTTTATGCAAGAAAATTCCAAAATCATAAATGAGACTAAATTTAAAAATCATTGGGAATTTGAAAAGGATAATAAAGGTTGTCATTTTCCAGTCAGTATAGCTAGTGTTGGTTTGCAAGAAGATGGGATGTTACAGAAAATAACAGCCAAAGTCAACTTGGTTTCTTTTCTGTACAAACCATATTTTCTAAAGACCGTTCACAAGTCAGTATGCATAAACAACTATAGAATGATGAGGCATAGAATTATCATGGCTTATTCAAATCATCATTCATATTATTATTTGTATTTCATTTGTTTATTGAAGTGACATGTTTTGATTATCAATATTGCTTGAGGGTTTTATGTTTTCAACTATGCCTTGACAAAATGAAAACACGTGTACTGTGATCCTACATATTGCCTAAATAATGTGATTTTACAATCTTGACAGGACTCATTATGACAGTGACAGATAATGAGATCTCTAGATAAGTGGCATAAAAACATTTCATTTTGAAAGGACCCTTCCCAAACCCCACTATGGCTGTGATCATGCTAAAGTGCGGGAGTGTTTCAACCTGTTCCAGGTATTCAGTCAACCAATTTTTGTGTACACGATTTAAAAATTACTATGATAGTCTAAGAATAACTACAAATATCTACAATGAAATATAAATATGTCAATTTTGTATACATTAAGTGTTTTTGCAAGATTCTAGAAAGATGTTTGTGTCACAAGATATAAGATTTGGAACATGTTTCTAGAGAAGACATATCTGTCAGTAGCCGTCTTAATAATAAATAATGCAAGAGCAACTACAAGAGAAATGATAATGACAGTGGCAGATATTGAGATGTTGTCCAAAATACAAACCACAGTAACATACAAATATTTCAGATTTATAGAAAGGCTTACTTGGCTGCAAGATTTCAACTTGTCCTGGTGATTTAAGCAAATGGAGTTTTCAAGTCTTATATTTGTATTGATGCCAACATTTAATCTGTGCAGTCATTACTGGATTACTGGGTCTGTTATAACACCTCACAACTATGGCCTGTCCCTGGAATCCTACTTTGGAAACCATAGAGATTAACACTAAAGGAACCTGTGGTGTCTTTGTGGTTTAGGCATCATCAGCTTTTTATACAGCACAAGAGTTCTTTTTCAAATAATTTTCAAGCACCTCCAAAAGTTTTAACATAACATTTTTTTAAAGGAAATTAAGCATTATCAGCACGTTACTTTGGTTATGACAGCATCAATTTATACAAAAGTCCCTCAATTGGAACGATGCTCTTCCCGCTGAAACAAATTCCAGAAAATAAAGTTAAGACCACTTCTTCCTTTAAACTACTTCAGTGATAACAAGATTTTCAAATTTGCTGCAGTGGCGGACATACAGGATGTGAACTTTGGCAATTTTCATTTAGGACCAACAAGGCATCATAAGTGGTCTACTGGTGGAAACCCGACATTGATATGACTTTATGTTTTGGAGGTGCAACGGTACCATGATTTCAAGCTGAATGCCATGGTGGTCATACTCTATATCAGACTGACCACATGTCTATTTAGCGCTAACTGGATATCATAAGAAGTCTTTTCATGACAATACATTGTCATTATCACCAGCCTTCTGGGAGAAGTAGTGATAACAAGGTTTTCAAGGTGGCAGTCCAATACAAATTTGAATCAGCACCATGTTCATTTATGATCAACTAGACGTCATAAGCAGTCTTGCAATGATAACACCATGCTTATGTGACCATTCCTTGTTGATACAACCATCCATTCAGGGGAAATGGTGATACTATTTTCAAGACAACCACAGGTGTGGCGATATTGAACATCAAACACAATTCTAGATAACATATTGGTTTTATGACCAACTAAATGTCATAAGAGGTCTTTCACTGAAAACCACGTTAATATTACCATCCAAGCAGTAACGACATTTTCAAGATAGTCACTGAAGTAAGATCACCTCATTAATATATTCATAATCAAAGTCAACCGAGATCTTGATGATATAACCGCAGTATATACAAAGTATGCTCAAAATCTCACAAGATACTGACAGGATTCCATCTGAGGTGGGTGGAGAGTAGAAAAACTGAGACATGAGTGATGAAAATTCTCCATCATTCATTATTTACACAACCTATAAATATCCACCATCTTTGTTCCTACTCCACTAATATGCTGACTCTTTCGGAGCTTAATATGTTCCTTATCTGTCTATGAATTCTGTGCTGAGTAAAAGGGTTGTTTTTCCCATACTTTGTGTAAATATTACACAACATACCTACCTCCTGGTGTTGTAACCATCTGTACTGCAACATATAGGATGTCTGAAACTTTACATCAAATGTTGGTTTCTTCATTGGTTGTTCATCCAATCTGACATCATTTCAAAATTATCATCCACTGTTTGGTGAGAAACACCACTTCATTCTTCAATTTCTTCCTTTTGCCATTCCCATGCAAGTACTGACCTGAAGTTGAAAAGAATCAATCATTTTCTGCAGAACCATGTTTGAATAATCTTACATTCTGGAATGGAAAACAGTCTGCACATGCACAAATGTGAGGAAAGGGCATCAATTGTAGAACCCATCTAGTACTTGTGTTTTTCTGTTATATATAATTAGTGTGATTTCCAAGCATACTTTTATATTAACTTACATCTGCATACTTTTTGTGTAGTTTGCACACTTGCACCATCTCTGAATATTTGATCAGATATGTGACTTCTGTACTGGTCACAAGTCAGTCAGATGCAAGATTACCTCATTTTATATGTGGTTGTCACTCAAAATGGAACTCCTACTAGATCTGCATGAAACCAGTTTACAAACCAAATAAAAAAATGTGCTCACTAGGTTGTTTATTAGCAATTAGATGCAAAATCAAGTCTGTAATACTTCATGACCGGTCATATCTGAAGCTTTCATGATATAAACTTACTGGTACATACTAAATTTGATCTACATCTGACCAGAATGGAAGCATTTAGCTGTTCATGGATGGATGACACTTGAGGTCAGATGATCTAATCAAAATTGAAGTGGACATAATATTGCTCAGCTGCTTTACATAACAGTTGGCCAGTTTACTATGCAGGTTATGTAGTTGTTTACACAGTTTATGTAGTTGTTTAAGAACACATTCTATGTAAACTATCTCACAAACTTTATATGATGCTTATTTTAATAAGTTTATCCTGATAAAAATATTTTTAAAGATGAAGTTTTAATTAATAAGCACAGTCTCTTTCTGATATTTGAAGTCATCCGTGATCCTGATGATAATAAACCACACAGATCAAAACTATGGCTTCAGTAGTGGTAAGAAAACCCAGCCAATCCAATGCAAAATCACTTCATTAATAAGCACCAGTTTTACTCATAACTGAAACTGTCGAAGATTTTGATGATAAACATGCATATTCCTAGCTTGATCAAATTCAGCCCGCAAAATATGGCTTTGACAGTGGCAACAAGCTCAACCGACAAGATAACAAATTGCATCATTAATATACATTGAGCTCACTCATCATCAAAGCCTTTCATGATCTCGATCGTATAAGCCAATATTTCTGAACATGGCTTTCAGAGTAGCAACATGCTCAGCCAGTCAGATGCAAAAATTAACTTGTTAATATATATCCATCTCATTCATTATCAATCTTATAAAAATTTTGATGATATAAGCATATTTTCTAAGTTTGATCAAAATCAGACCAGACACATAGCCTTGAGAGTGGTAACAAATTCTGCCAATCAGATGGAGGATGACCTCATTAATATGTGTGGATCTTACTCGTTGTCAAAGCCATCTGCCGTGCTGCTTATAGAATCCAACCAGCAGGGGACACTGCCCCCCACTCTTCAAATTTTGGGACATACACCATTTCATGCTGACAAATGAAAATAATAATGAATAATATACTAATATTATATTTTCCTTGGGTAAAAGTTTTTCATGAAATATTATCATGTTTGAATATATGGTTAACCTGAAATGAGTTGCACCATAGAATCGTTCATTCAGAATCTTGTTCTCATTTAACTTTAGCATATATTTATTATCTACCTCTATATAGTATATTAAATACCCAAGTTTTCTGAATTACCTTTGTTTAAAAGCTATTAAATCATTAATAGAATGACAAATTGTGTATTTGCATAAATTCAGTCTCTTTTGTAAATATTATTATGTATTTCTATGGTGAATAAGAATGTCCCAGACCCAGACCCTAAAAAATGTTTACCTCGATAGATAATTATCCTAATATTTAACCCACGCCCATAGAGAAAAAGTAACTATGTATTATTTGCTTACAAAATAAAAGTTACTTGTCAGGTACACAATGAACTTGATTTTGGACAAGGTTAAGTCCAGAATACAATTATGCACAACATATAATCTTGGGAAAAATAAACAACAAACAATGCAAATTAAATATACATAACATCAATTATAATCAGTATTTTCAAACCAGTCGTTATAATCAGTGTTATAATGATTCTTGAAAGTCAAATTAAATACTGCAGTATCAAAGGCTATGCGTGAAATTATACCTACAACTGTGTAAGTAGACTTTCTATTGCATTCAACTTTAGACAGCTCTATGTTTTATTCTGACATTCATAAACAAACTGTGATCTTATATTCACATGAATGATAAACTGGCCAATGTGTGAATATAGGAGATGCATGCTAAATGTCAAGGCTAACACATGTACAATAAAATTAATGTCCTTTTGACTTGACAACATTAATAATTAATTTCTAATTTTCAAAACTACTTCCCATAGTGTAGATATAATGGTCCTCAGATTTGGACCATTCTCATTCAGAACCAATTGCATTCTGTAAGCACGCTCTAAGGAAAATTCATAGGCAAAGCCACCATTCAAGTTGTTATGACCATCCTTTTAGAAGCAGTAGCAATAACAACATTTTTAAGATGGCCAAAATAGCAGCTATATTGGATGTACTAGGTGTTTGTGTAAAGTTTCATGAGAGTCCACTAAGTAGGTTATAAGGAATAACATAAACTTGTGCAAGCAGAACGACGCTGACAATGGGCCATAGCATAAGCTCTTATTGTTTACACCCCGACTCCCATTTTTAAAATAGAAACGTTTGGACCCTGAATCTGGCTAGAAATATAATTAACAACTCATATAGTCTCAATAATCAGTGCTCAAAAGAAAATATATGTTAGACACATGCCCAGGGCTGGTGACTTAAATAAACTCACAAGACCTGAGTGAAATTTCACAAGCCCCAACCATATGCCCAAACTTTCCCTTGTTTAATATTGTCACACAATACTGCAATAGCTACAGTTTGAATAAAAATTCAATAGGGTTTAAAGGGCTTTGAAGGTAATGCAAGTGTCATTAGTGTTTATCACTACACTCATTGGTGCATGGACGGTCCTGGTGTTCAAACTTCTCTGCTGGATTCTCTGAATGAATCCTAGTGAGAACCAAGTTGACTATACATCTAACATTGCTTTGATTTACCTATAATGGGTTGTTCTACTTCCTGACCCTATCTATGCAACTTAGCACAATGGGCTCACCCACTGCAGCCTTCAAATACATCTCACTAGCTAATCTCAGCCAATTAAGTTAATATGTAAAATGGTGAATTATACCTGACCTCTTTGGCTTTAATTGCCACTATTTAAACTGCCCAAGGGATAGTTTAACATCAGCTCTAATCATGACTGTTTACCATTTATACATGTTATATGTAATGGGCATATATTGCAAGTGGTGTTTGTCATTTCTTTTTTTGCTTTCTGTCTTTGAAGATGACTAAAAATTGTTTCCTCGACCGTATCAGTGGGTTTGGGAGTACAAAATTGTATCTTTAGCATGAAATACTATGCTTCAAGTTGATTAAATTAAAATCTCAGTTTCACATAGGACATGGTGAATTGATGTAGATTGAGCGTTTTATGGCAGGTATATAAACATCTTGAAAATACAGGTACGCATTTGATAAGTTTGATCAGGCAGATTATAATTTTTTCGACAAACCCAACAGGCACATCACTTAGAATACAGGACGGTCCCAATCTAACATTAGAGGGTCCCCATACACTAATAACAATTTAAGCATTTGTGTTTCTTTAATTTTACACCAACACTCGGCATTTAACAATAACAACACATCTACAATGGTGTGACTACTTACACTTATATGATTTTGTGGCAGACAGAAAACGGAAGGTGGGGATTCCTGTACTGTCTTTCCACCTTCCGACCACCATTTCGAAATGTGATGGACCGTGGAGATCACCTAAAATATAATTATAGACTCATATAGTCTCAATAATAGTCTCAGTGTTTCTTTCATTTTACACCAATCAGCATTTTACACCAATCAGCATTTAAGAAATTGGAATAATAATCAACTGCCTAACTGAATCAATTCCAATGTGACCTACATTTAATCATTCCTAATCATGATGATACAGAACCAAAGGTGAAAATTGCAGATATCAAAGACAAGACAGTAATTCTGTAAGAAACAAAAAAGTGCACTGCCAAACCAGACCCTCAACTTTTAAACTGAAAACTATCAGGGGAGATCTAGTATCAAATACATACCTGATAAGAACTATCTCAGTTGGAAATTAAATGTTATATAAAGAGTTAATTCCCCTTCGGTGTCAAATGTACATTTTTACTGTATGTGTCCTCCCTACATATCTGATTTACAAAGATAAAAACAAATTAATACTGAGCTCTTTGCAACCACCTGGAAAGAGATATCTATGTTTCACCATACATACACTGATGAGACAATCAACTAAGGTGTAATAGACAGACATACCATGATAACGTCATGTAGTCCGATGACTGTAACTTAAGCAGATGAATTACTATTTTCCTGAACCTTTTACTCACTAAAAGATGTATGACATCTAGAACCTTGTAAGATACTGTCTGAAGAATTGAGTTATGTAATGAGTAATCAGACATTCGATCAGTACTACAATAGATAGTGATCATATCTGAACACGTATCATTGGAGAATTATCAACTTTGGGCCACAATTATGGACGCTATCCAATACAAGTCCTTCCTGAGAAACACTAAATTCACGAAATCATGTTTCTTCATCAACAATTATCTCAATGAAAATGTGAATACATCATGCCTTTATACGGTATGCCTAATAGTTTGACACCTGCCTAGAATAATAGTGTGTGATATAAGGCTTCCTACAGTGACGTGAAGATGGACGGTCAAGTTTTAGATGAATTTATATGTAGCTTTAACAACACTGGATAAATATGCACTGTTCTTACTCAAGACTCAAAGTGCAAAATAATAATCAGTTAACAACAAACTGACGTGAAATAAAAACCTCTTTCTTAATCTAGTCGAGTTGAGCCAACATGAAATCAGACAGAGCAGTGCCAAACAAGATAATGATGATGATGATGTTCGTCCTTCGGTCTCGAAGACGACCATGACTTCAGATTTGGGCTGGTCTGTGAGTGTGCAGATGGCTGGTGAGGCCAATCTGTGCTCTGAAGAGTCTACGGCAATGAGGACAGGGAATTGCCGGGGGCTGGATGGACTGAAGGTCGACGCTGGCTCTGCTCTTCCTCTGCTGGCGTTTCTGCTTAGCCTCGTTGATCCGGTGCTCTTCAAATGCAGCTGCGCCTGAGTTGATCTGGTGACGCCAGGCAGCGCGGTCTTCGGCAAGCTGCTCCCAGCTGTCTGGGTCAATGCCACAGGACTTCATGGAGGCTTTGAGCGTGTCCTTGAACAGTTTCTTTTGGCCTCCTCGGGAACGCTTGCCTTCAGCGAGTTTCCCATAGAACAGTCTCTTTGGGAGGCGCTCATCAGGCATACGGCAAACATGACCAGCCCAGCGGAGTTGTGACCTTCTGAGCATGGCATTGACGCTTGTCATCTCTGCTCTCTGGAGGACTTCTGTTTCAGGAGTCTTGTCCTGCCATTTGATGTGGAGCAGTTTTCTGAGGCAGCGCATGTGGAAGGTGTTCAGCTGTTTTGCATGGCGACTGTACACCGTCCATGTCTCACAGGCGTACAAGAGGGAGGGCAGTACTACTGCGCGGTACACCTTGAGCTTGGTTGGCAGGCTGATTCCTCTTCTGTTCCATACAGTATTGTGAAGTCTGCCGAAGGCTGCACTTGCACGAGCAATCCTGAGAGTGACCTCTTCATCGATGGAGATTGTGCGCGACAGGGTGCTGCCAAGGTAGATGAACTTGTCAGCAACAGCGAGCTTCTGTCCATTGACGGCAATGCTGGGTTCGGTGTAGGGCACTGAGGGTGCAGGCTGGTACATGATTTCGGTCTACTTCGTACTTATTTTGAGTCCAAAGTCTGTGCAGGCTTTGGACAACCGATCCATACTTTCTTGCATGTCAGACTGAGTACCAGCATTCAAAGCGCAGTCGTCAGCAAAGAGGAAGTCGCGGATGGTGTCTTCCTGGACTTTGGTCTTAGCCTGCAGTCTTCTCAGGTTGAAGATGTTCCCATCAGTCCTGAACCGGATGTCGATGCCAATGTCACCCTCACGGAAAGCATCGGTCAGCATCGCTGTGAACATCATGCTGAACAGGGTCGGGGCAAGAACACAGCCCTGCTTGACACCGTTTGTCACTGGAAAGGGCAGGGAGAACTCTCCATCATCCTGTACTCTGGCGAGCATGCCATCGTGGAACAGTCTGACCATGGTGATGAACTTCTCAGGGCATCCGAACTTTGCCATGATCCTCCACAGACCTTCACGACTCACAGTGTCAAAAGCCTTTGTGAGGTCCACAAAAGTGGTGTAGAGGCTGACGTTCTGCTCTTGGCCTTTCTCCTGGAGTTGCCTGTTTGTCCACGGTGCCCCGATCCTGTCTGAAGCCGCACTGACTCTCTGGTAGCAAGCCTTGCTCCAAGTGGACGGTCAGTCGATTTAGCAGAATTCTGGCCAGTATTTTCCCTGCAATGGATAAAAGGGAGATGGCACGGTGGTTGTCGCATGCTTGACGGTTCCCCTTCCGCTTGTAGAGGTGGACAATAGAGGCGTCTTTGAACTCCTGTGGAATCTTCTCCTGGTTCCACACAGACTGGAAGAGGTCAGTAAGCTTCTGCGTCAGTCGTGGACTACCAGCTGCGTAGACTTCCGCTGGGATGGAGTCAGAACCCGGGGCTTTGCCACTGGATAGACTTTTAATTGCCTTCTCTACTTCTGTGAAACTTGGCGAGTCCGAGAGGGAAGCGTTGGTTAGGACATGGGGCAGGCGAGCGATGGCTTCAGCGTTGATGGAGGAAGGACGGTTGAGGACACTGTCGAAGTGTTCTGCCCAGCGCTTGAGAATCTCTTCCTTATCAGTGATCAGTGTGTTCTCATCTGCACTGAGGAGGGGGGAAGATCCTGATTTAGTGGGACCGTAGATTGTCTTGAGCGCCTCGTAGAACCTCTTCATGTCATTGCGGTCTGCATACGACTGGATCTCGTCCGCCTTCTTGCTCAGCCATGTGTCCTGCATCTGTCGGGGCTCTCTCTGCACTGTTCTTCTGATACTGGCGAATGCAGCTTTCTTAGATGTGGAGTTCGGGTCATTTAGCAGCGCTCTGTGTGTGCGGTGTTTTTCGTCGAGCAGTTCTTGAATGCGATCATCGTTATCATCGAACCAGTCCTGGTGCTTGCGCGTAGTAGGGCCTACCACATCGGCGGTGGTGGAGTAGACAACATCCCGAAGGGACGCCCAATCAGACTCTACATCATGCGAGCCTAGAGTGATGGCTTCTAGCTTGTTGTCTAGTTCGTCTGCAAGGGACTGCTTCACTGAATCGTTTTTCAGCTTGGAGACGTTCAGTCGCTTCAGCGTCTTGCTTCCTTGAGGACGTCTAGGAGGCTGTATCTTGATGTTAAGTTTGGAGATGATCAGCCTATGGTCAGTCCAGCACTCGGCTCCACACATAGCCTTCGTCACTCTGACGTCCTGCCTGTCTTTCTGTCGCACTATGACAAGATAATACAATGTAAAGAAAGGGAGTTGCCTCCCTTACACTTCAAAACTGAAAGTAGCATTGCATTTGGAGCATTTATTCAAATCTTATGATGGCAACCCCATATCAAAATCTCCAGGATGAGTAAACAAGTATGATTTTCAAGGTAGCCATTTAAAAGTCATTTTGACACAATTTTCACTTGGGACCAACTAAACAACATAGGAAGTATTTTAGTGAAGCATCACGTTGACATGACCTTCTGTTTAGAAGGAGTGTTGGCTATATTAGATGCTGGAGTAGCGCCATTTTCATTCAATTCCAGTTAGACTCTGGGACAAATGTGTGTGCAAAGCGTCATGGCAATCCTCTAAATAGTTTAAAAGGAGTAGTAATAACAAAATTGTGCTAATGGACAAAACATGGATGCATAACAGAAAATAGTCCACCTGATAACTTCTTCTAGTCTATGATCAATAGAGCCAAGAAAAATAATCACTTTGTCATTTGTCAGTAAACGCAAAATCATGATGACAATTCCTCACTTAGATTTCAAAACTCTTCGTAGCATTGTACATGGAAAAGTTTCTCAAGAGAGGGCCAATGACATTTTTATTTTATATTACTGATATTGATATGCAGCTTGCTAATAGTCAAAAAGTTTAACATGAACAAATTTAACTAAGACTTGAAGGCAAAACAACAGTTTTTCTTAGTAAAAATAATGTCAAAATAAAGTCAAATTGAAAAGTAAAAATTAAAACTAAATACCAAACAGAAGTAATCTTGACATGTGAAATTACAAATACGTTTTGACGGTACTCTCATAATGACTAACAAGTGAAGTTATCACTCATCAAACAGAAAATGTCCGATTATCATCTTTTTATAAGTACACTCCATGATGGCTTTACGACAGAGTAAGCATTACACTCCATGATGATCACAGTCATTACATTTCAAGACTGAACATGCAAATGCCAGAAGTTCACTCCATGATCACTATCCATGCCACCATGTCAGCAGTATATTCTGTTCTTACTGTGTATCAGTGTCAGCAAGACACTGTATGATTAATACAACCATTAGATTACATGACTGTACATGAGACAGTGTCAGCAGTACACTACGATTATCACCACCATTAGATTACATGACTGTACATGGGACAGTGTCAGCAGAACACCATGATCAATACAACCATTAGATTACATAACTGTATATGGGACAGTATCAGCAATACACTATGATTAAAACAACCATTAGATTTCATGACTGTACATGGGACAGTGTCAGCAATACACTATGATCATCACCACCATTAGATTTCATGACTGTACATGGGACAGTGTCAGCAGAACACCATGATCAATACAACCATTAGATTACATGACTGTATATGGGACAGTATCAGCAATACACTGTGATTAATACAACCATTAGATTTCATGACTGTACATGGGACAGTGTCAGCAGTACACTATGATTATCACCACCATTAGCTTACATGACTGTACATGGGACAGTGTCAGAAGTACACTGCGATTAATACAACCATTCGATTTCATGACTCTCTATGGGACAGTGTCAGCAATACACTATGATTAATACAACCATTAGATTACATGACTATACATAGGACAGTGTCAGCAGTACACTATGATTAATACAACCATTAGATTTCATGACTGTACATGGGACAGTGTCAGCAGTACACTATGATTATCACCACCATTAGATTACATGACTGTACATGGGACAGTGTCAGAAGCACACTGTGATTAATACAACCATTAGATTTCACGACCCTCTATGGGACAGTCTCAGCAGTACACTATGATTAATACAACCACTAGATTACACGACTGTACATGGGATAGTGTCAGCAGTACTCTATGATTAATACAACGATTAGATTTCATGACTGTACCTGGGACAGTGTCAGCAGTACACTATGATTAATGCAACCATTAGATTTCATGACTGTACATTTTAGTGTCACCAGTACACTATGATCAATACAACCATTAGATTACATGACTGTACATTGGACAGAGTCATCAGTACACTATGATTAATACAACCATTAGATTTCATGACTATACATGGGAGAGTGTCAGCAGTACACTATTTTATGACTGTCTATGGAACAGTGTCAGCAGTACACTATGATTAATACACCTATTATATTTTATGAAGGTCTATGGGACAGTGTCAGCAGTACACTATGATTAATACAAACATTAAAATACCTGACTGTACATGAGACATTGTCAGCTGTACACTAGGATTAATACAACCATTAGATTACATGACTGTACAATGGACAGAGTCAGCAGTGCATTATGATTAATACAACCATTAGATATCATGACTGTACATGGGACAGTGTCAGCAGTACACTGTTATCATTGTCTATGGGACAGTGTCAGCAGTACACTATGATTAATACAATCATTATATTTTATGACTGTCTATGGGACAGTGTCAGCAGTACACTATGAATAATACAACCATTAGATTACATGACTGTACATGAGACAGAGTCAGCAATACACTACGGTTAATACAACCATTAGATTACATGACTGTACATGGGACATAGTCAGCAGTACACTATGATTAATACAACCATTAGATTTCATGACTTTATGGCAGCGGTCTCAAACATGAGGTCCTCGGGCCGCATGCGGCCCGCCAAGCCGTGTCCTGTGTCCCTCGAAATGATTGGCGTCATAATGTGTCATGAGAAATAACAAATGTGGTGCGGCCCTTGGACCATCGAAAATGCCCTCATGCGGCCCTCAGGGTGGTTTGAGTTTGAGACCACTGGTCTATGGGACACTAGCAGTAGTACACTATGTTTAATACAACCATTATATTTTATGACTGTATATGGGACAATGTCAGCAGTACACTCTAATTAATGCAACCATTACATTTCATGACTGTAAATTTCACTTGCTAGCAGTACACTTGATGGATACAACCATTAAATGTGATGCCTGTACCAGCAGCAGTGTCAGCAGTAAACTCTATGATTAATACAAACATTAGATTTCATGATTACTAATGGGACAATATCAGCAGTACACTCAGACTTATTGACTGACGATACATGCTGCTAGACAAACCGAACTTAAGGCTAAAAGTTAACAGTGAGACCAGAACAAAAATAAACCATACCATCAGAGAAAAGTGATACCTTTATCTGACATATGCTTTACAGATGAGAAGGAAAAAAGAATGAACTCAAAACATTTACACAGTGTTATGCAACTAATACAAAGCCTGCATTATTATTACCTTAATAAATAGCACAGATATTTTCTTTTACAACGCATATTTTAACTGCATAAGATAGTTCTATATGTTTATTAAGGTATTTGTCTATGTACAGGGGTTCCATTGTTCATTCATATATGAAATTCCTTCACATCCAGTGTTGGACATTTCTGATGTTCCATACATAACACCTGGTAATACTATCACTGTACTTTTCAGAAAATGCATACAAATTTAGTCAAATGGTGTCCCGTTTTATGTAGATGAATCTATTACAATGCAAAGTAGAAACAAAATACATACCTATGAAATAAAATAGCACTTATTTAATAGTTTTTAATGTATGTTAGAAATAGTTAGCGGAATAGGCAAATTTTTTATTCATTAACAAGCACCAAACGAACTAATAATTTATCATTTTTAACTGTGTATTGTTCCTATAATTATCATTTATTTAGACATGACTGTAACACATGGTAGGTATATATTTAGAAGAGTGCTTATTTATTATTGTTGAAAATAAATTGTGATACCAGCATAATGTATAACTGAAGCAGCAAAATTTATGACGAATGATTTGTACAACTGATAAATATAATGCTGAAGACCATACAAAACTAAAATAAGATTCTAATTAATCAAGGTCAACTGTTTGCATCGCATATGCATCATTGTTGTCATGAATGTAAATATTTCATAACATACATATCATTTATAGTTGTGAACACATATGCTAGTTTTAGAACGATTGTATAATGTCTGTAGGGTCTGTTCATTGCCAAATCTTTGTAGACTGTACCAGATATCATCACACAATACAAAACAATACAATAGTCATGATAACAACCATCTTTTTGCTGGTACAATTATCAGAATTCTTTTGTTGTTTGTTGAGTCCACTCATCAAGTATGTGTTAATGTCCAACTTCTCCATCTAAATCTCATCCCAAGAATTCTTCTTCAGTTCTTAATAGCAGCAGAATATTTTTTCATACCTGGAACTCTACACAATGTACCAGTCACATTTCAATTATCGTCTCCAGTCTCTGAAATTATTGAAGAGTACAATTACTGAAACAACTGTAGTCAAACATTAACAGTAGAAAATAAACAAAATGAATGAAGACGACAAATGTGTTCATGAAACATTGCCCATCCAGTGTTGTTGGTGGGGCATGACAAACAAATGCAACTTCCACTATCCGATAAATATGTCTATGTACCATGGACACCCCTCCCATTATTAGTGAATTAAAGGGCAAATGTAAAAGGGGCTATAATTTTGCAAATTGTCACAAATAAGTAAAACCAAACAACACCTTGGTATTCTTAATCTAAAGTCTCAACAAATTTGATTTTAAATCATGAAGTCCAAGCACAGTTAGTGAAATTAAAGGAAATTGAAATGATAATTTTCAAAAACAGGGGCCATAACTTTGTTAATTTGTCACAGAGTAGAGAAAATCCAATTTGACACAGGCTTTCTTAATGTGAAGCCCCATATCAGTATTTGGTTTAAATCCATATAATCCCCCAAAAGTCATTAAGCATAAATAAAATTGAAGGCGAAAGGCATAACATGTCAAAACATATCAAGATCAACCTTTACGTTGATCTTCTAAAAAGCCTCATAAACTCATAAAAAATTTGATTTTAAATCCTCAAATCCATGACAAGCTAGTGAACAGAAGTGAGATTGAATACTAATTTCTATGATAGGGACCATAACTCTGTCACATTGCTATGAAGTGGTGAAAATTTAACGTGACATAGGCTTTGCTACCATAAAGTCTCAGACCAAATGTAGTTTAAATTCACAGCATCATTAAAAAGTTGTTCAGCAAAAAACTGAAAGGCAAAAGGCAATATTTAAGGCCAAACAGGGGCCATAATGCCCTAACATTTTGCCAGCAAAAGGTCAAGTCAAACAGCAGCCATAATGCCTTAATATTTTGCCAGAAAAGGTATCATCAAACAGGGGTTATAATGCGACAACATTTTGCTAGAAAAAGGTCAAGTCAAACAGGCCATAAAGCCTTAACATTCTGCCAGATAAAGGTCAAGTCAAACATGGGCCATAATGCCATAACATTTTGCCAGAAAAAGGTCATGTAAAACAGGCCACAATGCCATAACACTTTGCCAAAGAAAAGCGAAAACTGAACTTCACCTAAGTCTTCCTAATGTAAAGCATGATGCCAAATTTGATTTCATCTCTTAAGTCTTACAACAGTTATTTAGCATAATTAAATTTGTGATGGTATGGGATGGTCAGACGTAGGTAACATTAGATCTTTGAGATGGCATGGATGTTACAAAATACCTGATAAGATTCGTTTGATATGCCATAGACTACCAGATAATCAAGCTGACACATTTGGTACACCGTAGCTTTTTGTTTCTTAAGTTTACTCTTCATTTAAGGTCCGTGTGGAAATAAAGACGCTTGAGTCATCTGCGTGGCCTGTGCTAACTACAGCACCCAGTTACATGTGTAGGCGTATCGATATATTGCAGCAGATACCGCAGGGGAGGCTCTTTTTACATTTAGCTGTCAGTGTGACTGTCATTGTGGTGGATGTCTTTCTTCTAATTTGAGCCAACAAGTTGGGTGAGCTATGTTTTATATTATTATATTTGAAATTAGTGGACAAGTGATCAGTTTCTTATTATGAAGCAACGTTGTAATGAAGGCTTGCACTGGTGTTTTCTCAACAATTTCTACTATATTTTTAACATAATTCACTGAGTATCTTTGGTTTATGAAACGTCGTTCTGTGTGATAATGTATGGTTCTCTAAGTCATAATGGATATGCACTTGAATATAGTTTAGTTTGCTGTAATGTCAACTAGTAATTAATAGGATGTATTAGATTTAGACGAAACATGTTTTAGGCCTTATCAACAGTACATCTATGTCGCTCATGCATTGTTGGGATTCATACATATTTGAGTGCTTGGAGTATGTACCGATTATCATTCTTGAATGTATATTGTTGAAGGCATCTGTATTTACTAATTTAGGTACCAGCTGTGCAACTGAGATTATTTACAAAGTAAACCTGGCGATGTAGCTATCTGGTATTGGACCTGTGATAGATGGATGAATGGTTACCTGTTTTATCCATCATGCTTCTTGGCTGCATCACCTTTGTACGAGAGAGGTCTGAGTCACCAGTCAGACCCAGGCAGTGGACCATTATGTTGAAGGGAACATAATAATAATAATAATAATAACAATAATAATAATAATAATAATACTGACTTTCATGTGATTATTAGTCACATGGGATGAGCAGACAGCTACCGTGCTCACATTCTTTTTTCGGGACTGTCTACAGTCTCACATATCCCATACTGCCTATGTGAAGGGCGCCTTGAAGGAATTTCGTTGCCCAGTATATGAAACTGTAGTTTGCTCAGAAGTGGAAATTTTACTGGACAAATGGGTGTATTTATTTCCATATAATATAATCGTGCTTTCTGTCTTGATGAAATTGGAAGTGAAAGTGACCTAGTTTGTGACGTTTGCCATGGCCTAGACGTAAATTATCCTACTAAAGACTTGTGCATTGTTTGTGAATAAGCCTTGTGCGAGAATTGCTCCAAAATACACAAATATCAGAGACTGTCAAATACCCATACTATTCTGAATGTAGAGGAGTTGATAAGCAAAGAAGATATTGTACTTCAACATAATTCATTGTTTAAGTGTGTGGACCATATAAACTATCCTATAGAACATTACTGTAAAACTCACGAAATCCAGCTTTGCGCCAAATGCTTCAATTCTCATCACAAAAGTTGCCCTGAAGCAGTGGAGCTGATTAATGTTCCAATACTCTGAATGATATCAAGCTACAGATCCAAGAGGTGGAAGATCAGTTCAAAAGGGTTACCGACAATAATACGTCAAACCTGATAGAGCTTGATTCCCAGGTAACTGATCTGACCTAAGAAATTCGATCACTGAAAAAATCAATTAAAATAATGCTTTAGATGATTTGGAAAGAAAGGTGAAACTTGAATGCGAGAAAATCTATAACGATGAAAAGAAAAGATAAGGCCAATTAAACCTAGAATTTAAATCTAAGATAATGTCAATCAGAAATTCACATTTAATTACTGATTATGTCAGCAAATTTGCAACTCATTCACAAATGTTTCTCCTGGTTGAACGAATGCTATGCTAACTTTCCTTGTCCAAGTCGCAAACTGAAGGAAAGTACACGGAGAATGACATCTTAAAGTTGGAATTAGAGATCAATCCTCAACTCAGATATATGAACTCAATTCCAAGGGTGACATTGCAAAGAACGATATGACAAGAAATGATGCAATCCCGATTATCACAGCTGGATTCAAATCTCTGAAAAAGTGCAAAGTAGAGGCTGTGGATGTTAAAGAGATCGAAGTTCATCGTGATGAAAGTCCGCGTTATTCAGGTGTAAAGTGTATATCTCATAATCTTGTCATGCTGGTGGATTACAACAATAAAGTGTGCCAACGTATTGATACTTTATCTAAATATGCCTCATTCTGCACATTGTCAGGATATCCATGGCAGCCTT
Organism: Megalonaias nervosa; assembly: GCA_016617855.1. Classification (NCBI taxonomy): domain Eukaryota; kingdom Metazoa; phylum Mollusca; class Bivalvia; order Unionida; family Unionidae; genus Megalonaias; species Megalonaias nervosa. The sequence goes on from JAECUM010031679.1 coordinate 64,231, forward strand.
GTGGTGTTGGCCAGAGTGAGATAGCTGTATCGATGACTTTTAATCAATGCATACACTTCTTATCGGTCAAAGACAACAACATTTCGCCTACAATGGAGGTAACAACGAAACAACAATGTTTCGGTATAGCTATTGTCAGCCAGGATGAGATGTAGTCTCCGGATCATGAATTGATGAGGGATACTACTAGAGTCTCATCACGCTGGATGGGAAGGAGAAATCTTACCATGAGTTTGATGGGGAAGGTAATAGCCAGACCTGTGTCGCTCTGAATACATTCAAAACTTGCTTTTACGTAGCTGTGTTGCAAGACGTTTCTCTTCATTGTTTCTGTCTTGATAGCAAGAAATATTTGCTTTCAAACATGAGAATCTAAAGGGACCAACGACTGTCGCCATTAACAGGGACGATAATGTTTGCGTGGTAGTAAGCAACCCCTTCAATATGTTTCAGCTGTCTGCAGATGGGGTTCTTATTCAGATCGTCACAGATGTGGTCCTCAAACGTCAGACAGCAACGTGTTTTAATGAAGACGATGACAGATGCCTCTTGACATGTTACGACAGCAAGGATCTCCGTGGATTCAGGTTTGCCCTGACAGAACACTAAGTTTCCTGATTACACCATGAATGCTTCCTATTGGACATGTTTTAAAATGTGTTGTTTATTCATGGATTTGGATTTCTTACGTTATAGTTTACTATTAGCTTTGGACTTGTACGATTTCTATTTTAAGAGATGTCATGGTAAGTGAGTAATTAATTATACATGAGTATTTAATCTGAAAGAGAAAGGCTATTCGGTTGTTTTGGGACATTTTGGGTGGTTGGGGTGGGAGAGTTGAGTAGGCTGCAAATTTTAAACGAAAATTATTATTCTAATAACCAATGAGTTTCTAATTCTTAACTATATTTTGAATGATAAATCATTAAAAGACACGAAAACATAAAAGAAAACTTGCATTAAGTATATTATTCATTGTTATCCCAACATATCACTTTAACTCATTCAATATACGATATTTTAATCTCCAAGTCAAACATAACTGCATTTTGAATCCTGTTTCTGACAAATACTCCCTAGGTATAGTATGGATTAATCTAAATGTAGACAAAACTACTAACCACTGAAAGTGGAGAAATTTTGGAATGTATTAAGTATTTTCAAGGTCAATGTCAGTAAACAATTAAAATAGTCTACAGATTTTTTTTATCCATGTAAATTATTTCAGACTCATGATATGATTATTTCTCTTTAAGCCATATAAAATTTAAATGCAACTTTTACCATTGTTATTGATACTTGAATAAAACGTTAATAATACCTTTGGACTTAGGTTTTAAACATAAATAAATTTTAAACGTTTCTAAATCAGTAAAATTTCAGATTTATTTTGTAAAATCATAATATAAAAAGCATGTATACATTTTCATTATTAGCGATATTCAATAGTTTTGAATGTCATCAGTTTGTACATTTGATTTTGCACGTTGTTTTCAATCAGGGCACTTTAACAAAGTGTGATTAGCATTTAATAAAAGCAATCAATGGATAGGACTGTCTGATTTTGTTGTTTCTCTATTCATGTACAGAATCCGATCTTAACACTACATCGCGCTGATCCTGTTTTCATGGACTTTAAAGAGTAAAAACGTTTTATGCAAATATACTGACCACCTGATAATCGGAAAGCCTTATTTCTATGCTCTTGAAGGATTTGCGCGGGGTTAATACATGTATGCAGCGTCTAAGCACATACTGACGGTATAAAAAGGTCACAACCCCTTACACAAAACACGCAAAGGCAATTTTGAGCATCGCCTCCGCCTGTTTTGAAGACAATACTCTAATTTAATACGATTAAGACGATGTAATAATCATTGAAATGATATATATTCATAATAAATCAAATGTACTTATATTTAATGTTTTCTTAACGGAAGGACATTGAGTCCAATATATATATATATATATATATATATATATATATATATATATGTGTGTGTGTGTGTGTGTGTGTGTGTGTGTGTGTGTTCTTCATTTGCTTACAGTGAGTACAAATGATAATCTGGTGTAATAAAGTCTTCGACCATAGAGTGAACTTTGTTGTAAAATTGTTTCCCAGTATCTGAGTACAGACATCTGATATCAACATGTAAGATTGCTTTCTAACTTGAGATAATGTATGTGGTTCCTCTGACCTATTAAAATGATATAGTTACATGTATGTTATAGATTAAGATTAGTATAAAAGCCTATTAATATAAACTTTCTTAATAAAAGCGCAAGGAACTCTGGTCCTATTTCAAAACAGCCTTCAAATCTATTAAAATGACACATGGCCTCAACTATATGTACCTCTTTATTTTTCTATGCATCAATTGAAAATCAACTGTTTCTTGTCTCTCTCTGACATACCAGGAGGTACTGTTTCTTGTTTCTAGCTGATATACTACAAAATACCGATCTTATTACTATCTTAAGTGCAATTTAAGATGAATATAATATAACATGATTTAATACCCGTGCTTGTATCCAATACAAATTATTTATTATGGGTAATTTAAACAAAGGTTTTCAAAATTGGGCTAGATTCACATTATTGCAGAGTATGATCTATGTTATTTATCTTGTTTTCACTATTACGTAAGAAGTTCAGTAAGTTTATTTATTTTTTTTAAATCCCGTATAAATAAATGCATTTCTTTCTTCAGGTGTTTTTTTTGTGTGTTCAGTTATTGACTATATTGATATGAAAAATGAAAAGATATTTTCTCGTTACATGTTTATTTTGAGGATTATTGAGATCTCATGATTTTGATGGAATAGTATCACACAGATGGAATAGTATCACACAGATGGAATAGTATCACACAGATGGAATAGTATCACACAGGGCAGTAGGATTCAACAGCTTTCAGAGCACATCATCTTGAATGTAACAGTATGTAACGATTATGAGTTTACATGTTAGGATTTTGCATATTTATTTGGTTACTTCTGCATTCAGATTTAAATTACGTGGCCTTAACAAGATATCAGTCTCGTCCGGTAACAGACATTTCACTCAAATTATTTTTAAAGACAGATAAGAATGCCATGATAGGTAAAATAGATAATTATCAAAGTTTCAGTATTGTGTACAACAGCGAATTTAAATCTTTACTGATGGTAGCAGGGTGTTGTACTCCAGTGTCACTGAATATCAAGTAGAAACAATTCACGGTAAGTTCGGTCAATAACAACTTATATAATTCAAGTGTTATGAAATTGTTTATAATCTTTTGATTAAAATCAGATTCTTCTTTTGCTTTTAGGCTTTGTTTAAAGTACCTCTTCATTATTTAAGAAGCGTGTAGAATTGACACATATTTATGTAGGATCTGTTCATACAGATTGCAGTGCAGGGTGCAGAGAGAGAGAGAGAGAGAGAGAGAGAGAGAGAGAGAGAGAGAGAGAGAGAGAGAGAGAGAGACGGGCGACGTAGAAGAGAAAATTAATTAAACGTGAAAATAATATACAATATCAAAGGCTAGATATATTTCCTAAATGCAGAGGATAAATTAGAAGATATCACCACTCTGGTAAAATCACTATCTTAAACACTGGTTATATAGCTGAAGGATATCGGTTCTCACGAGATCCGAAGGGTCCAGCGTTACCCGATGTCGATCTACTATCGGCAGACGCGAAACAAGCACCCATAATTCCTGTACTGATGATGTGTTTATAGTATGATGTAAACAATTATTTCATTAAAAAAATATTAGTTTTTACTTTGTTGTTGTTTCGTTCCCTCAGTTTCATCAATCTTCTCACATTGTGCATTGCGTAGAAACAGCGCGTAACTCTTTCAAGGTACATATTTACATTGTTTGTGATGTGATGTGATGTGATGTGATTATGATTTTTAACGTAGCTTTAACAATTTTTCAGTCATATCGCTACGATGTCTGCAGTGTGGCAGTTTATAGTGATGTCTAGCACTGGGGCATCATGCCGCAGACATGTAGCATAATGTCCCACCCAGTCACATTATCCTGATACCAGGCCGACCAGTCCTAACACTAACCTCTTAATGCTGAGCGCCAAGCGAGGCAGCTGTTAGTACCATTTTGTAAGTCTTTGGTATGACTCGGCCGGGGATCGAACCCACGACCTCCCGCATCCGAGGCGGACGCTCTAACCACTAGGCCACCGGAGCGGTCCACACACTTTCAAGGTACATATTTACATTGTTTGTAGGTGACATCACCCTTAACAGCATTTTCCTGACTATATTATTATAACTATTCAGCTTAATCACATTAGAAACAGCTTAAATCCAACCTAATCTGCGCTTTCAAGTTAAAGCTATTTATGATAGCACACAGCATTTTTTATGTACATAGGCGTTTTGTAATGTTTTAATAAGTAGCGCTGGGTTGGAATAAAAATATATAAATCAATTGTAACACATGCCATTTATGCTAGAAATAATAAAATCAATAAGATTTTTTTTTCTAATTCTGTCTTTAATATACAAAGGAAATAAAGCATTTGATTTTTTAAAGCCTCTTTCATAAATATTATAATATTATCAATTATAATCTCTCTCTCTCTCTCTCTCTCTCTCTCTCTCTCTCTCTCTCTCTCTCTGAAACAGTACTAAGGACTAAGGATTTTTTATTGTATGAAGGGTTAACATTGGTCCATACTAATATAGTTATTAGATCATCATTTGCTAAATCTAAGATTTGTTCTAATTCTGTCTTTAATATACAAATGAAATAAAGCATTTTATTTTTAAAAGCCTCTTTCATAAATATTATAATATTATCAATTATAATCTCTCTCTCTCTCTCTCTCTCTCTCTCTCTCTCTCTCTCTCTCTCTCTCTGAAACAGTACTAAGGGCTAAGGATTTTTTATTGTATGAAGGGTTAACATTGGTCCATACTAATATAATTATTAGATCATCATTTGCTAAATCTAAGAATATAAATCATACAGCTTAACAGCAGAAGAATATAAGGGGGTTTCTGGCTCAGCTAACAAACGTCCAAACAAGTACAAAGACTACTTTTTTTTAACCACCCCCTGGGACAACCACCCCGACCGTTTATACAGGACATACCCGAAACACATCGTGATAGTAAAGACAAAGCTTTATTCTGCCACTTACTTGATTACGGCATTAAATAAATCTTTCATCGCCATTTATTAAGCGGCTATTTACTACCGACAGAAAATACTTTTTGACCGATCAAGATCAATTGTAACTTTAGTCAATTTTTGTTGACTGATCGGATCACGGAAGTTATTAAATCTTTTTGATAACTCATCCTGCAATTGTTCCAGATATTTGAAATATTTGCTGCCATCAGATCTAACAAGCGAAAGTTTTAGTTTGTCAAACTTACCAAAACAAATTCCGGAAGCTTTATTGTTAATTTCAACTGTCAACTGTATATTGTCAATCATCAGATTTTTATTTGGCTGCTATTGCTATCTGTCACTGTTAATTTTTCAAACATTATTTCTTATTTTAAGACAAACTTTATACTTGATTTTAGACAAAATTTGTGCTTGATTTTTAGACAAAATTGTATACTTAATCAGAGAAAAAAAAATCAAGCATATCGATCTTCCGTGTGCGATAATGACCGAACGCAAGTGTATCTATTCCGTTATCACAATACCTCTTGTCATCAAATTTGACAATCCGCGCTTACAATAACATCAGTCTCAAGCTTATGATGATTTGTTCTAATCGCCATTGCTCGCACAAAACTAACATTACCGTCAAGCGCATATTTATAATCAGCAAAATTCATAAAATCTTTAACAAATCCCCGCGGTACTCCTTTTGCATTTCTAGTTACTTTGTTATTAGCCAATCGAATCGCGTACATTTTCGAACGTAATCCAATAAACTCCGCGATTATAGCAAAACCAAACTCATCTTTATACTTACCGATTACATTTTTTATTATCACCACATCAAAATCCACTGTCGCGAGGATAATCTGATAGATCAAACAAATCACGATTATTATAATATCCTTGTAAACATCTTATGTCGAAATTTTATAAACTAATGAGTCTGTGTCGGTAAATAAAAATTTACTTGTCGGCCGCTTAACCTTAACAAAATTGTAGTGAAAATAATACATCAACCACTTGGATAAATCTAATACATCAGCACCAATGTAAATTGGTTTATGTAACTTCAAATTTGTTTTCATTTGTTGTAGTGCGACAAGATTTTTATTAAACATTTTCATGTTGACAAAATCATCATCGAAACTAACTTATTTCTGCGGTTAATATCATTTACGAGTTCGATATTAACGTGCTTTCGAATATTCTCCATTGTCTTACCAAAGACAGAGTCATTCATCAGCTTGAAGAAATTGTTTTCAAAGTCTGTTGTTGCAGCTGCCCTGAGGCTAGTGTAAAAATCAATATAACCTTTCATCCACGGCGAATGACTGAATGTTAGCACGCGGTGAACTTTCTTTAGGACAAGTCCGGCATCTACTGCTTGTTTTAAATTTGTGTAGTGCAAAACATGATTTTGTTTATCTAGAAAATTTGGAATGAGTGTTCTTATCGTTGAGTTTTTTCTCAGCTATAAATTTACCGCTTGCTGATTATCAGATAACAAACTAATCGATTATTATAGATTCAGCACAAAACTGATATTCATTGTGTAGTGCAAAAGATGATTTTTTTTTTATCCAGAAAATTTGGAATGAGCATTCTTGTCGTTGAGTTTTTTCTCAGCTATAAATTTACCGCTTGCTGATTATCCGATAACAAACTATAATCGATTATCATAGATTCCGCACAAAACTGATATTGATTGTGTGTCATGCAATGAAGTCTGATAGTCAAGATCAATTTCAGCAAAATAGCTTACATTATCAGGTATGTATTTTTTTGTTTCCGCCAGAGATTGTTCCAATGATATCCAGTAGAAAACACTAAACGACATTGGCTCCGACATTGCATAGTCGTACAAATTATTGGTGTAAAAATAAATAATATATTTTGACAGTTGATCAGGATCATAATTTAACATATACTTATTGTTTGCCACCGCATGCAGTTTCGTTATAACTTATATTCCAACGCGGATTCCCTTTTAGATAAAGTTGAACATATCAACGTCGGTCAGTAAATCCAGCTTGATTTTACTAAACTTCAATAAAGCATCCCACGATAACCCTGGCGCAGAATAATACCAACAAGGGTCTAATCCATAATTGTTATAACTAACCTTACGAAAATTTTCAAATGCATCTGCAAGTAACAGAACATATGTTTTCAAATACAAATAATGATAATCGTCAAACGTTTTACAACCAAATTGACTCCAGATATCTTGCGCACATGTATATTCGTCATCCTCAAACTTACTCCAATCATCAAGGTACGATAATATGGCTGTCGTATCCACGAAAATTGTGAAGAACAACTGGAATAAAATCTGGTCCATGAAATTTTAGATTACATTTGTCATACATTGGTCCACGATAACAGCCCCTGAGATGACAATGATCGCGAATAGTCTCTTCCAACAGCGGTAATTCACAAATATGACAATTTTCTGCCTGCTCAAAATTAGCTTGTTGCCCCGGCGTTAACGTTTTCATTGGAACATGTTTTTTAAACAGATTAAATATAACATCAACTTCGCTGATTAATTTATTTAACAGCCAGACAGCTGGGTCTTTTCCGCGGTAAAGTTTTAAGGGTTTGGATAAACCAGGATCAATACAACAAACAATTTTATATGCGACTCCTCACGGCACATGATTATGAGTTTTTCTTGTGCTTGATCTGTCTGGATTATTTTCTACACCAAGTACAGGCAGAGGCAGACATTCAGAATCAACGTAAATAACAAAAGGCACTTTCATTTTGTGCTTGTGATTTTTAAACTGCAATATATTATTACTTTTTGCGGCATTGTTATTCGCTGTGCTTCCGAACAGTACTGCAAATACTGCTGTAGCTTGATATCGTCAGAACAACCGTGCAAACAACGATAACAAAACATATTTTTGTTCTTTGTGTTTGTTGTACTGCTTTATGACTAGTCCGTTAAAGTTTTTAATCCACAGGTGATGATTTTTTTTAAATAAAATAACAAGTTTACTGTTGATTGTGACGCACCCGCATAAATATAACGCGGATATACTTAATCGCGCTCGTCAAGACCAAACACATTGACAGAAATATTATTTTGCTGCTCAAATTTTGGTATTTGATTTTCCGCAACAGGAAAATCGATACCGGAGACATTTAACAATGAAATATGATTGACGTATTTTTCAACACGGACGGAATTTTTTTCAGCAGGAAATAACGCAGAAAGAACGGCCCACTGAAAACATTTGTTATCAGAATTTTTAACGTTAATGCAACAGTTTTTATTTTTGATTTTCTGTGGCAGGTCAATGTAAGAACTTCTGCATAATACGTTATACTTCATTGTGTGAAATAGAATTTCGGAAATCATCTCAAACTTCCAGCCTGAACCAGATGCGGTATATTATTCAATCTTGTTTTGTATTTCCTAATGTATTTCGTCTGCTAACAAGGCAACTCGTTTGGATTTTGTTATTTTAAAAGGATCAGCAATTTCCTCATTGGTAGAATCCTCAGTAAAGTGTAATTATGATAATATCACATGATAATGTACAAAGATTTTCAAACCTTTATGTACATCAAGTTCACGTTTTACTGTCGGCTGCGGCAGATGAAAAATATTAATTGATGTAAAATTTGCAAGGACAAGTCCATTGTTCAGTTACCGACGATAATAAAGCAACTCCCAGTTTGCAAAACGAGCTAAGACCTCATCCGATTTATAATCTTTGAATAATGGTTCAGTTTGGTTGTAATATCCATCCCAGAAACGAGCTTCTAAGGAAAAACATCTCTCTACAAATCTTCAGCATGGGATGTTACAGTGCACTGGGTACCTCATCTCTCTCTCTCTCTCTCTCTCTCTCTCTCTCTCTCTCTCTCTCTCTCTCTCTCTCTCAAACTGTACTAAGGACTTCCTAATGTACGAAGGAGTAATATTTGTTCATAATAATGGAATAATTGGATCATTTATTTATCTCACCGAATAATCATACACCGTAAGTCCTTAGGTGAATGAGTTTATTGTCACACATTACAAGGATTTGATAGTTTGGTTCTTTGGTACCTGCACTCACGAGACCGCCTCTCGTCAATAATCCTGTTATCGAGAAAATGGAATAACGTATAGCCAATACAACTTTAAAAGGTTATTTTTGTTTATCCATTTGATTATTCAAATACTTAATACATTCATTTATTGAATTAACAAAATAATAGAACATCTACACCGTGAGGTTTCTATGTCGAGTGAATGCAGTAATGATTGTTCTGTATAAAAGAATTGTAATTCGCCCTTACTCTATTCTTTTAGATTCTAAGTCGAACTTTTGTCTGATGAGAACTGAATTCTATTTCCAATATTGGTAAATTGTGGGGGTTTTTTTGTTTTTTTTTCTTATTTTTTTTCTTTTTTTTTATGTAAGGGGCAGAAGCCTTAGCTATGACGTGTATAAAAACAGTGAACATGAAAATAGCCAAAGTACATGCATCTATCAAGAAGTGTAACAGATTTTGTTCCAGGCATCAAACAAATGTTATCTTATAAAATTACACTATTAAGTGGTGAATGATACAATTGTTACCTTACATAATGTACAACATATGCTAGCAATGATTTACTAAAAATCTCGACTTTCATTATTTTAACAAATCAGTAGAAGATAGTGTGCTTTAACTTATCTGTCATCGAGACATATGTTTTAGTTTATCTCTCATCGAGATAAATATAATGTTCTTTAGCTTGTCTCCCGTCATCGAAATATTCTCTTTATCTTGGATGAGAAACGAATTCTCATTATTTACTCGTAACATTTCGGAAGTATAATTGACGACTACGCCGGCTGCACACATGACAATGTGATAAAAGAAGATAAAATTACCAAACCAGTATAATATTTTTTTCTGGAAAAAAAAAGATTTTATAGATAAAAACTATTTTATTTTAGAAAATAACAAGATTTACAAGTAAATATCATTTCATTTCACAAAAGTCTCATTTTTAAGTGCATGTGTGTGTTTATAACCACTAAACTATGTATGTATGTATGTATGTATGTATGTATGTATGTATGTATGTATGTATGTATGTATGTTCACTAGATTACAGTGTTACACAAGTCTATTGTAAGTTCTCTCTCCTTACCCGATTTCCACTTTTGCAGTTGTCTGAGACCAATGCATATTGATCAGACGAGTTTTGTCTCTTTATTTCTTTTCTTTAAAACATATTTGGCGTAAATATGGTGTGGTAGATTTTTTATTTTCTAACTTACAACTAAATAGATACAGAAAATGACAACA
>JAECUM010031680.1:0-15646 GCA_016617855.1 Megalonaias nervosa
TATTCTCTGTATGCATGGGTTTATTATCAGGATCATTATTAATAGAAGCAAATATGTTTATTTGGGTCTAGGTCTATTTTATTCGGATTCCACAACAATTTACCTGACATTGTCAAGGTTATATATTATAATTTTAGTAAGACACTTTCTAATAATAAACATTTTATTTTGTAATCATTCAGAACTTTCTAGAAGGCTATTTTTCATTAGGTAACGTTGTTTTGTTTGTTGTTTTTTTTTTTTTTGTCTGTTGTTTTTGGTTTTTGTTTTTTCTTTGTTCTTTTTTAATTGTGAACTGAGGTCAAGTAGGGGACTATACAACCTTGTCACTGGAAAGATTATTCACTCGTGCTAAATAATCAATTTGTATTATTGTTTTGTCCATTATTAATTTGGAATTTATTTCTTCAAAATATTTAATTCAATGATTCTTATCTCTGGAAATACGGAGTGCTCATAAAAATAATATTATTGCATAGAGACATTCATTGGGATTTACAGTGGATTCAAACCTGGAATTTTATTACTGCGTTTCAACAAAAGACTGTTGGTACATCAGCATTATACAGGTCATCACAGACACATCAACACCATCAGCATTGGACTTAATTTGGATTTGTACTAAAGTTTATTTAGAATTTTAAACTATTAGGACTTCTGTCTGTAATTCTAGGATTATTTTGGGTTTTAATTTGTAATACCGTGAGTTCTTTTTCTAATTTTCACTTTGTATTCAAGGCAAATAAATTATTTGTTGAACTTTACAAAGCTTGTTGATTTTCACTTTTTCTCTTACTTATTTTAAGAGCGTAGACTCGTAACACCAGCCAGATTTGGGACCATTTGTCACTACATATTATTCTCGGAAATATAAGAAGCGCCTATTCAGCGTTGAGCTTTGCTTGCAATTCCACAATGAAAAGTTGACACTTTAACAATTCACGGGAGACATGTCAAAATGTTTTTTCAAAGTCAAAAATACAAAATGTCTACTTGGTCACCTCTATCCACATATTTATTTCGCTCATCAATAACTCAGCAATATGTGTTTCGAACTGGGCAATGTCCATAAGGCATGCTGTTTATCATATAGTTATCCAAGTTCTTCTTGATGTTAGAACAGACAATACATTCAAGCTCTTTGCAAAGAACACTGGTGATTGTTAAAAGGTGTGTAAGTACTTGTGCCAACTCAGAAGATAGTGCCTTAAGTACTTTTTGATTTTATCATCCACTCCTCAAGTTTTCGATATGTTTAAACCATATGGCAACTTTTGAAGTCCTAAACTTGTTACTACTGTATTACTCATTTCTGGTGCCTTTGGGAATATACATGGCGAAGCCATATCACTCTAGTAGTTAAAACAATGCGAAATTGTGTTCATTGTTTCAGCCTTCTCTGATCGGTTTCAACTAGTCTGGTGTCTGTCTTTGGTGAATGAATGTCATATGCGTCATGCCGTTTTGCTCTTAATGTATTTCCGGCATGATTTATAATTTTATGTTAGGTTTCCACTCATGTTGTTGATGTAGTTGTGTGAAATTTAAATTAAAACACACACACACACACACACACACACACACACACACACACAACCCACCCCCCAAAAAATAAATCATTCAGCTTTTACCCGTTTCCATTTTGTTTTAAATTTTTCATTGCCGGTATGAGCTCATCTATGGGTCACTCTAGAGTCAGATGGGAATTTTATTTTAAATATTAGGCCATACTGTAGGTTTACATAAGAAGCACTCTAGAGCCAAACGGGAATTTAACATTGTGTGTTCCTAGAGCCAAACGGGAAGTTAACATTGTGGGAATGATAATGTTAGTTTTTAATTTTTTTTAAAAATTTAAATCCAATACGCCACATTTAAAATCCAGCTACCTGTTTTATGTTTAGTACAATACAAACGTCTCATAATCCTGCAACCGCGTTTAGACCACTATCCAAAGACACATCCTACAATCCAGCAGTCTGATTAAAATCAGATCTCCGCTGTCCAACGTGAAGATATGACGACGAACGATTAAGGGTCATGTTCTGGTGACCTTTGAATCAGCCAATATAAATGCAGCTTTCAAAAATCTGACAGTGAATCAAATAGCTCGATACACACTGATGTTCTTCATCCACACTGCTCAGTCTCCAAACGCAAAGATATAAGACTTCATATGACTGGCTGATAAAATTAGCGATTATGGCAATAATATGTGGTTCCAGAACATGACCCCTAAGAGGTCGCTGTCAGATCTTCACGTACAACAGTGGAGATCTGATTTTAATCAGACTACAATCCAGCAACCGCTGTTTGATCACTGTTCAAACACACAACCCTGCTATCCTGCGAAAGGTGTCGGAATGTTTACGCACATGTGCCATACTTACATACACACAACGAGCAGAGTAACAACAGAGGGTTTTGATTGATGCAGATCTATAATTTAAAAAAAAAATATTCATGACAAAAAAATTCTAGTGATTATCTTTAGTTGAAAATTCGTAGGTTCGTAGGTTCTATGTTAAGATATTATGAATGTAAAATTGCATGGTATCTATAGATAGATGCTGACAAACGTGTTTACTGTTACTAATAATAAAATAAGTAAATCTATTGACAAGTTTTAGGTTGTTTCCCACTTGACAGGTCGGTTATGTGGGTTCTTAGAAGAAATGTTATTTCCCATTTGATAGGTTAGATCACCTGAACAGGTATTTTGAAATATTAGATTAAGTAGTTAGATCTGTACCGTGGGGTATATTGCGACAAATAGTCGTAATAGACTCTTGACGGTTCATTTAATAAAAGAACTTAGCAATCAAATTCATTCTTATTTTGGGTTCTAATTTCAGATGTTAAAATGAGTTTGCAAATGAATTATATGTTGTAATTAGATATTATTTGAGAAGCAAAACAGTTGATTGGATTATTCAGTAGAAATAGAACGGGTACGTTATTTATTATTGCTAAAAAATAAAGACAGCTATTGAAAGTTTTCATTTCTCAGAGGTCAAGGTCATAGTCATGTATTGGAAACAATACATGTGGCGGGTCAAATAAACCCAAGTCAGATTTTATGGAGAATTATAATTCATTGATGTCAAAAGGTTCTAAATCACTTATTGGTGATTCGGCCATTCCTATCCCTATAAAAATATGAAGGGAAGCAGGGGTTTCTTGGAATATTTTATTATCAGGTACTGTCTTTGTCTGCGAAGTTTTCTTCTGATGAAAGTGTTATTGTTTAGGGAGTAGAGTGCGTTTTTCTTCAAATTATACTCCATAACGTTAATTTGTCTTCACACCAAGTTTCAGGACAAATGATTATTAGCGCTGAGAGTTCCTTGCCCATTGAGGATGTTCATTTACTGCTAGGCAACGACTTAGCTGGAGATAAGGTTGTGGTTAATCCACTTGTAACTGACAAGCCTTGTTTGGGTAAAAAAAGTTGATCATATTCAAAATGAAATCCCTTATTTTTACCCTGCTTGTGCAGTTACTAAAGCTATGGCAAAAAGCGCTCTTGAGAAAGATGTTTTTCAGGAAATTATTCCTTTGGCTGACACATGCATTGATCAGACATTTGATGAGATCACCTTTGCTCCTGTTACTGATGAATAAAAAGATATTGATCATTGTTATCATATTTTACCTACTCATTCTCTTATTTCAAATGATGCAGGCAAATGACATTCACTTGTAGTCGAAAAGGAAAAAGATCCTGATATCTTCTATTTGCTTCAAAGGGTTATTAGCAAAGCTGATTCTGCAGATGTAACAACTTGATCGTTTTGGAAAATGGGGTCCTTATGATAAAATCGAGACCAACCCAGGCACCCGCTGGTGAAGATTGGTCAGTGAGCTATCAAATTGTTGCTCCTACGTCATATAGAAAGAAATTCCTAGTTTAGCTCATGAAACTACCTTGGCAGAAGTTTTTGCTTGCATCATTTTTTCATCTTATATCATGTTTCCAAATATTGTAGATTTTGTTTAATTTGTCAACAGCCGGTTTCAGTTCTTTTAAACTAGTTTTTGGACATATTATCCATGAAGCATTTTAAGTGTTAAAAGAAAAAGTTTTTTTAACAGAGGAATCCAACACTAATCTTTTAAATTATATATCTGATTGTGAAGTAGCAACATATAATCTTCTGTCTCCTCACTCAAAATTACAACTAAGGCAGGTCAAAAGTACAAAGGTAAGAACTTTTCAACCTGGTAATAAAGTTCTGCCTCTTTTGCCAATACTTCAAAATCCTCTTCAGATTAGATATTAATTGTCCCTATAAAGTTAAAAAGAAAATAACTTTGTAAATGTTTGGATTATTCAGTGGAAATTGAAAGTGCTCATTGGACTATAATTTGATTTTGTAACTATTGTGAATTATTCAAAAAAGTTCTAGACGACACCATTTTGACACAGCAGGATTGTTGGCAGACAAGTATATTCTTGGATCTGAAATTTATTTTGAACATTTCATTCTTTTGGACCTTAATTTCACCTTTTCAGGATTATTTTGGATTCAGTTCATAATTTTGTGTTACTCTTAGATTTTCCTTTTAGAACATTGATAATTAAATTGTTTGTTAAGTTTTACAAAACATTTTAGGTTCTCTTCTTTCTGTGACTTAATTTATGACCATAGAGTTGTAACAGTTACTGATACAGGTGACTGCCCTCTACCCAACATGACTTAGTCCTCATATCACATGAAATCACACATGTATGCATGTGAACTGTGGATTATAATCCATGAAAGTTACCAACTGGCATCCATGCATGAGGAGTCATGTAGAGTAAAAGACTGTGAATTAAATTGGTAACCAACAAAATACCGCTCTTACCACTCTACTTGAAAACAACGTCTTTGTGATTGTGACATAATAAATACAATGCACACTGCTTGATTTTGGTATTTATAAACTTCTTTTTATTTTAAAAGGAAATTACTCAACTTGTACTGTCTGTAAATCCACAAACCCCCTAGTTTCGTACATGCGCACCGATTCCACAAATGGCATGTTACACATTTTGAGTTTACCAGTTCAATCTTCAAAAATCACTATCTCATCTGGGTCAATGTCAGCAACAATGTGGCTGGTAAACTCCACCAAATCTGCTTTGGCGGAAAATCTGCTCAGATTTTCATCAATACCAAATCTGAGTAAATATTAACATACATTTTGTATAATGTTAAGCAAACTTTAACGTAATTTCAATACATGTTTACTGGGATGGTGAACGCTCAGGTGCATGCAATTCTTTAACAACAACATGATCACATATTGGCCCATCTGACAAAGACTGCAACGGCAGAGTTGAAAAAAATGGTGGCTGTCAGTCAGGGCTATCGCTATGGGTTCTAGCTCCACAGGTTAAATAATCAACAATTTTAAGTGGTGTTGGAAGCCAATACAAGTCAAAATATAAAGATGTTTGGGTGTTAGTATGTATGTTACCCAATGCGTTCTAGTTCCCATTGTCAAATCTAGGTCAATGATACCATTTGGTATTATTTTTGGAATTCTCGAGCATGTTCACCCGCATAAAGACACCTCGAAAATGTTTAAGTTTACCATTGCAAGTAAATCAAAATTGGTTAGCAAAGAGGCCTTCTGCAAGTTGTACTGGGTAGTAGAAGACATCTGAGGGTATTTTATAAGATTTAAGTTGTTCCTGGTAATCGAAGACCTTTACCTTTTCTTATTCATTTATCGTTTTTGTTTCCACCAACCAACAGCTTTTCTTAAAGGCATTCCAGATGCTGCTCCTACTGCCCCTAGTGCAATCGGTTTTGCAACCACTGGAACTGCAGCTGCTAACAGCACTGAATTCTATGCAAGGAATGGAAATATTCCACTGAACTTTTGTAGTTACTTATTTGGATATTTTAATGTCACCGAGGTGTTCTTTTCATTGGCTGCATTAAGCTCATCGAGCTGTGTTTTCGTCAACCACAGGGTGGGCAACCGCAGTCAACTTAGTAAAAGAAAGCCTCAGTTTGAGTCTGGGATCATGTTTTTATATCATTTTTTATCCTCGTAAGCTGGTTTTCATTAAGACCAATCTTACCTTCATGATGGGACATTATTAATAAAAATGCAACAGGTCTAATTACTCAATGTTCCAAAAGCATGTCAATGACCCTCATTTGTAAGCTCATGACTTCCAACAACAGAATCTTGTCAGAGTGGATCATAACTTATCATTTGTAACCACTGTCACATGTTGCATGTCCAAGCGCTTGAATGTATGTGTTGACTTCGGACCACCTAAACAATTCACGTGCAGTGAAATTTGCATACCTATCATTGTTTTGATACGAGCACAGATGACATGAACATGCAATATGTTTGTGAAGTCAAGCAACATTTTTTCAGAGGGTTCCTGATAAACGTTTAACCAGCGAGATGTCTCAGTTACTACTAATTCGTCAAATATCATCTTGCTACAGGTTTGGTCATTGTCTCGATTTATAGTTTGAAAGCAGGGAATATGTGTTTTGCTATGAAGACAAGGCTGGGTACTTACTTGCCTTGTAAACTGTCCCATATATATATATCAGTTACTTGAAGCAAGTTTATGTTTACGAACTCTACCGACGGCGCTTAAAACGTACATTTTTATCGACTTCGGACGTACTTAAAAGTAAATGTGCTTCATCATTCGTTACGTGATTGTGCTATTTTTTTCCGCTGAAATCAGACCTATATGACCTTTGACAAAACTATTGAATATTTTAAATCTCTGTGTGTGCATATTTTCGATGGAATTACTTGTATCGTGGATTCAATGTATGTGACGTGATTCGCGGGTGAGTACACGGTGTTGATACTTTATTCATTGATATGCATTAGACATGTATATATAAACAGTATACACGTATATGTACTAATGCGTGGGTCTCTGAATAAAGTAAAATATTATATATGCCTTCTCTGTTTTCTTTACAGGTGTATTTCTCATTTAATATGCATCGATTTAAGATGAAAACTGTGCCAATGAAGCACGTAGTTTTTGCGCCCTCATTATTACCTTCCTCCCTCCCCCGGACATTTTATCGGGTACATGCATCATTTTCTTCTCCTAACTGACCTGGTTGCTTATAACACGGTTCGGTCTATAACACGGTCGGGTTCTATGGCTACCAACTACCGTGCTATAGCGGGGTTACACTGTATGTGGTGAGTGCAAAGAACGACGGTGTTGACATGACTCCAGACTTCACACGAAATCCTTAATGAGCCTCCCAATCTGATTAAAATCAGATCTCCACTGTTATACATGAAGATCTGACAGTGATCACTTAGGGGTCATGTTTTGGTAACCTATGTTATAACCATAATCGTTAATTTTATCAGTCAATCAGATGAAGGCTGATATCTTCGCGCTTTGAGACTGAGCAGTGTGGATGAAGAACATTAATGTGTACCGAGCGATTTGATTCACTTTCAGAGTTTTGCAAGCTGCATTTCCAATGGATAATTCATAGGCCACCAGAACATGGCCCCTAAGCAGTTGTCGTGAGATCTTCAAGTAGGACAGTGGAGATCTGATTTTAATTAGATTGATGAGACTCCATGAAGTCGTGCTTCATACTTTTTAAATCCACCATTAAAACTGTTGTTCTTACTCGTGACTAAAGGTTCTGAATCTACATTGTTAACAAGGTGCATAGTTTAGGTTGCTGATATGTATATAGTCGAGAATCTGCATTATCAGAAGAATTTTTGAAAACATGATAGTTGGGCCTGCGGATCTCATGGAATCATCACTGTATCTGGGTGAATCCAATAATCATTGTGGTAATGTCAAGAATAGCTTTGATTTCCTTTCTGTTGATGGAATATTTTGCGCTGCTGAACAATGCCAGGATGCCACTGTTAATAAATCCAACTGTGGTATTGATGGGATAATAATTACTGAGGGCATTGTCTTGTGTTAGTTATACATCAATTTCCAATAAAGGCTCATATGGAAGGATAAATCCAATTGCGTCATGTAATTGTAATTCTGTTATTTGGTACTCTGGGACTCCTAGCCAGATATCAATAATACCTAATGTTCTATATTACCAAAATTGAGTTTACCCCAGTATTGTTGATATTCCTCATCGGTCTGTGTTGCCCGCATGGGATGCAACTTGGACAAGATCGCCCATTCAAAATAGACCGGCAAAATGGTTCAAATGTCAACAAGGGGAAATGTGCACTTTATTTAGAACGCATCTTTCAAAGGTCCATTCAGACAATGTATGGGTTCATTTCTCCAATATCTCAAGGGTCATTTTAAAGCTTGCGTAGATTTTGTCATTAACAGCCGTGGTGTCTTTACGGTTTAAGCTTATAAGTGAATCACCATAAAGCTACAAGGTTGTTATTTATAATCCATTCTCATCATGGTTAAGTGTCTGATTCAAACGCACACAGAAGAAATTATATGCTTTAACTCCAGAGGTACCTGTCTGAAGCAATACTGTTTTTAGACACATCTTTGAAAAATGTTCCACCAGGTCTTTACCTGGCAAGTATTCAACCTGAATAATTGCCTAACAGTTTTTAAGTCACCATGCAGATTGTGAAACTTATACACGTACTCGGGTACTTGCAATTGCTGTGCTTCTGAGACAGCCTCATTAACAATGGTATGTGAAATACAGCAATGGCGGTCTTGTTCATGAACATATGATGCAGCTTCGGCTACAATACGACAATGGTTTTGTTCATCCACAACCACGCATGCAATTTCAGCACTTGGAGGAATTCGGAGATTTAATTGTACTGCAGAATCTCAGTCCGATTCGGTTTGGCTATAATACCTGATACTGAAAATCTTTTTCTTGTGCCACCTGGTATTTGTAAATTATGCTTAAACGTGATTTGTTTTATTCATAATGCTCTCAATGCATTTGGTTGATCCTGGGCAACCACTTCTGGCTGATCCGGGGGAAATTATTGCACAACCAGTTGTGGTCCTAATAACGGAAGTCATTCATTTTCTCGCATATGGGCTGGTGTTCCTATCCTACACTCACGTGCGAGTTGCCTTTACTGAATCGGTCGACATACTTTCTCTAATTGCAAATTCCATCAATAATTTTGTTTTAGTTTGCTTACTTGATCATTCTCATAAACTGCAATTGCTTCAACCCTGGCTATTAGTTCATCAACATATGTTTCCTCAACCATGTTAATATTACCGGGTATTTGTATTGACATATATCTTAGCGAATCTTTGTTGGAGTGCACAATACCACTCACAAACAGATCTGCAAGGTTGGCAAAGCTGGTTATGTGATTTAACTCGGATGCCGCATTTAAGACACCTATACCAACATGTGAGCAAATGTAATTTACAGTATACATAATGGCAAGTTCTGTTTAATAGTTAACATTTTCCAAGGCGAACACCTTTACAGTCATTACATACCAATGCCACTGACTTTTATATATTTACAATATGTATTCTAACATAAATAATCATCTGTGTTTTCATAAAAATCATCATTTATGTTTACAATTGTTGTTTTGGGTTCAACGCTAATTTTTTGCACATTATAGGATATAGATAATGACCAGATGAAGTACCTGGGAAAACCCCGATAAGAACAGCCAACCCATGGGAATCTACTGGCAAGTGTTCTCACATACCCACAATGGCCAAGCCTGTGACTCAAACCCATGCAAAGGTGAGATGGCAGTGATCAGTAAAAGTGAGCCCTTTAGACCAGTCGGTCACGCTGGGCCACTAATGTTTTTTGGAATGATGGTGTACGTATCATCAGGCGTATGTGCTCCTCAGCATATACATATGGTCTTAAACATACTCGCAGTGGACATCATTTGATTGTATGGCCATTTACTGTAAAATACACCGCTGTGAAAATAATTTGCAATGCTGGGGTAGTGCATTTTAACAAACATTTTTACACCAGTCTGCATCAATCGAGGATCAATGTCAAATGTAGTTTTGTGTCTGAACATAATTTTCTTTAATTCAGTATCTGATCAAATCACTGCATGCTGATTATTATGATCACAATGTATTATACCAATACGTAAATGACCACCACTTGTACAATTGCATCTGATGTTAAGTGTCAAGCACTGCTTGTATATTGACACTGTAGCTTTTCTCTTTGCATGTGAATCTCTTTCCACAAAACTTTAAACACTGCATCATTTGCTTAGATTCTTCATTGTCGAAAAAAGTCTCATATTCATATAAAGGTGTTGTTTGTAATTCAATATATTAATGCTAAAGACATCACTCTCTAGTTAATTCATTCTTGATGATTTTTCATTCTTAGGCTACTATATTCACTTTATGTTTTCAATGTCATCACTATCATCATCATGGCAGTATTTATTCATTTTGGGTTGTCTAAATGACAGCTGCTTTAGTTTCTTCCTGTACAATATCAAAGGACTTTCCAGGATTTTGTCTCTCAAGTCATGTTTACCGGTTCATCATTGCTACTCCAAGATAATTGTTAAGTTGAATAAATTATCAGTATGTCCAGGCTATGTCTTTAACAAGTCTCTGACTAATCTTTATGATACATGCAAGCGAAACAGTAATTTAATCTTTTCTTCTGTAACATTGTGCACAATTCACTGATCTGGTAAAATGAAGCCACAATTTGATATGTTAATACATTCTTTCAAAATACCATACATATCAATTTGTGACTTTCTGGCATTTATACATAGTGCAGTAATTGTTTAATATAAATATATCCTCTGCTGCAGTTGGTATAAAATAATTTCAGACTAACTCTGCCAAAGAAAATAGAATCATGGTAGTGTGATCAATGTTCCTATTTCTGCAGTTACACAAGCATTTGTAGTATAGACACAATCAATAATATAGGCCTGATTGAAAACTTCAGCTATGTGTGTAATGCAGTAGGGGTCACTTTCTTTACCACACATGCAATCATGCAGATCATGGTCATAATGAAAAATTGCTTATACAAGTAAAGTCATGGGAGTCTTCTTGTCCATCTTCTTCTGAAAAAGACTTTGTCAGACCCTTTGCATGTGCACCTGGGCTCAACTGATCTACTTATCTTGTTTGGTTCATGAGTCTATGACTGATGGTAAGACTAAAAAAATCACTGCTTTGCATGGGAAAAGCACAGATGTGAAGGCATACAACCTTCCAATTGGAGATGTTGAGGAGAAAGAAAACAAGACCAAGATTGAAAGAAATAAATGTGAAAGCGCATGTCATTTTGTTTTCAATAAACAAAAAAAAAGCCTTTCTTTTTTCAAAATTCACCGTATTTAATAACAAGAATAAGCTTCTCTAACTCAAAGCCATAAAACTATCATGCAATGTTTTAAACCTGAACATATTTACAAGGTTGACAAGTTTGGTTAAAATTAATGTGTCAGATTAATATAGCAGTTGCCGATGGATACAAGATGATACATGATGGATGAAGGGTAATGCCAAAGCACAAACAAAAGGCGTTAATATCAAAGGCCAAGTTAAGTAAAACAAGAGCTCCTTCAAGCAATGATACTCCACTAGCCAAAATGAATTTCCAGGAATCAAAGACCGTTTCTTTTGTTAACTGATGGGTGTTTAAGCTATCTCTGATATTCTGGAGGAAAAAGACAATTTTCAAAATGGCCACCATGGTAACAATAATGGATGCAAGATTGGGGCTATTTTTTTATGTTAAGTCTTCTGGTGAAAACGCTATGTTGACATGACTATTCATTCAGGAAGAGTAATGATACAATGTTTTTCAAGATGGCCATTGCAGCAATCATACTGTCTGTGCAGATTGGCATCATTTAAGACGTTACATCATAGGGCTTGAACCTCAGTAACAAGACCAGGTAAAACCAAACAAGCTTTCAAGTCTTCCAAAATATAAATTTGCTTCTACATGTACCATGATAACATCGCTGAATTTAAAACATTTATTAATCCAAATGTTATTACTTCAATGTAAACCCATGAACATAGAATATCACCTAAGTCCTTGAAGGTTTCACACAATCTGACAGAATTAGTTATATATTCAAATCCTTGAATAAATTCACGTAATCTTCAAAGTACAATCTGTTTTAATTAAATAGTATCTACTCTGTTATATCCGACGAAAATATTATAAATACATTACAAGTTCCTTTCTGACTTTTACAAAGCTGGAATAAATGAAGAATATAATAAATAGTGTATATTGTCACTAAATAATACATATATATGCACCAAATCAGCAATGTCTGATTCATGATAATTTCTCAAATAATTAAATCATATTATTTCACAATATATATAATGCAAACAGTCATAATGTATCAGTCTTTTTCTGACCTTCTTAACTTACTGAACCTATCAAATGCTATGGCATGCAAGATAGCTCTCTACTGGGCAAATGTACTACTATTTCCATGTGATGTTTATGTAAACTCCATTCATTTTTTCATGACATTCTTCACTGGCTTAGTTGTTGATTTGACGTTAGCAATTTGGCCTTATTATGAATGAAATTCCTATGACGTACTGTACATGTACTTTACTATAGTGTTAACTAGTCACTGAATTAAAGAATTTAAAATATAACTGTCAGAGGCTCAAATGGCTTACATAAAAACTAAAATTTAAAAGATGATACAAAGAGCTGTGGCACCAATAAGACATCTTATGAAGTTTTTAGGAGAAAACCCATGCTGATATGATCACCCATTCAGAAGTAGTTGTGATTACAAGATTTTTAAGATGGCCACCATGGTGGCCATATTGTATGTCAGATATAAATCATTTTCATTCTGGAACAAATAGACAACTAAAGGAAGTCTTTTGGTGAAAATGCTGCTATGACTTTCTGTTTAGATGAAGAAGCAATAACAAGATTTTATGATGGCTGCCACAGTGGCCAATGTGGAATTCACCTCTGCGATGTTTTCATTTATGACCATTAAAAACCTTTTGATGCAAACCAAATGTCTATATAACTATCCATTCAGAAGAACACAACAAAATTTTCAAGATGACTACAATTTTAGCCATGCTGATTGGAAGATTGGAACGATTGTCATTTAGTTTCGTATAGGCTCGATAATAAGTCACCTGGTGCAAACCACATGTCAATATGGTTTTCCATTTATGAGATGACAGTAACAAGATTTTTATGATGGCTGCTATAACAGTCACATGTGATATCAGATCAGCACCACAAACAAAATATATAGTTGTTTGGTAAAAAACAATATGCTAATATGATCATCCACCCTGAAGTATGAACAAAAAGATTTCCAAGATGGCAGCCATATTGACTGTCAGATCGGCACACCTTTCATTTAGGACTGACTATATATAGGCATCATAAAAATCTTCTGGTGAAAACCCCAAGTCAATAGGACTTTCTGTTCAGGAAGAGTTGCAATAACAATTAATTAATCAGAGAGAAAATATATTGTATGGATGACAATTCCAAGTCCAACTAGCCTGGGCAAGTGAAAATAGTTGGTAGGCAAGAGAAATCTTGTATGAATTGTTCAATGTATTGAGATTTTAGGAAAAAACCTCTGATAACATTTACCCTTCATCATTTGTGCTAGGCTATGGGCTAACACATCTTAGAAATGCACCGCCCCAACATATTGGTTAAAAAAACCTAGAAAAGTAACTCACATTCAGATCCACATAAAAATACAATGCCTAAAAAGAAGTGCTTAGGTGGTAACAGGATTCTTACACTTACAAACAGTGCAATAACTACAAAATGTACAGTTCCTGCAATTGTAATCACTATGGTGAGTACGGTAAATTTGAACATAATATGCACAAATTAAACACTCTTCTGGGTTTGCAACCTCTTTACACATAGCCTAATAAGGCAAAAATCAGAAATTTCACTTTGTAATATACAATTTTGACTGATAAATATTTCAGTAAATATTTTTATTTTTGTCATTCCTAATGCAATACCTTTAACACTTAAAGACTACTTTAACAGAAAATATTGCAGAATGCTGTCTCTACTCAACTGTAGTAGTTTTTTCCCCCAAATACTAAGCAAAGACACCTAAGAAATAAACCAGCTCACCTTTTCAAATATTTAATATATATGTATGTATAGAAATGAATAGACTAAGTGCATTTCATGCCTGTGATGCAAAAGGTTAAGAGAAATGGAATTAAACATTGTAGTTTTACATAATCAGTAGATGTTCAAAGTAAATCACTGTAACCAGCTTTGTCAATGATGTGCCATGCTCCTCGAAAATGAATGCTTCCATCAAGTTTTATAACTGCATACAACAGTTTAAGCGAACAAAAAACTGAGATCAATGATATTTCTAATAAATGGAACATAATAAGTCAATGTAACCTATTTTTACCAGTGATGAATGAAAATTTATAGAATGATGAGTGTCATGACTATATTTTTTTACAGGTAAACATGTATGAATGTTAAAAAATATGTTGCTTTGACCAACTCTTGCTAATAATTGGTACAGTTAATAAATATAAAAGTGAAAACGTTTCATATTTTAACATGCAACAGTATCCAAGATCTCAGAAAGTGAGTTTAATGTAAACAAAGAACATAATTAACTGAACCTGAAATGTAGGTCACAGTCCTACCATATTTTGTAGATGGGTAAAACAAACTCTTAAAATGAATAATCTCTTCACATTTCATAACTGTATAAACAAAACTGTGAGGAAATATTAACTAAAGTCATAGAGATATATGTAGTCATGGGAGCACGAGACCAGGTATTTGTGACTAATTTTGTCAGTTGATTACTGTACAACAAGAATTGTTTCTGTGTCCCCCCCCCCCCGCCAAACAAGAGGTTGAGAGTTTTATCCCAAATTTTGTATTATTTTTTAAAATATTTTTATCTTCAAACTTTGTTTTAAGTGTCCCAATGTGTTTACTTATTTATATACTTTTGTTTTCTAAAATTCCCATCCCAGGACAGGCAATTAGCCTAGTTTTGAAAATAAATGTGGCTAGTCATACTGACCAACATCTGTCTGTAAATGCCCATAGTGTTACCTCAAGCAATGCAGTTTAAAGAAAGTACAACTTTCCAAACATTAAGAATATAAGCAAAGCAAACATATTCATACTAAATTCCATCTCCATCTTATGCATAATCTTCATTTCAGCTAATGATACAAACATTCAGTGTACAGTTGCTTAGTTATAATTTCTATAAAACTTGTTAAATTCACACAACAATATATTTAATATGATATAAAATAGTAAAAAAAAAATTAAAGAATCATACATAAAGCCTCGTTTCATGTAAGACTAATAAAATGGTTACCAAGTGCAATGAATCTATTCAACTGTTTTCAAATATTTTGTATAAAGAAACCAACATATAATGTTCCTGGTCACATTATGAAACAGCAACGTTTTACCCTGCACACAAGAGTTATGACATGGATGAATATGCTCCAATGAGGGATCGTATCCAGTTATCTTTCCAAAAAGTGGAGCCACAGAAAAGCCCGGTCCCAATATTTGGTTATCCTCAGACTTTATCGTTCCCCAGAACATTCTATTACTGATCAGTCTAGATATATTATTTTAATTCACTCATTATAAGACAATTAAAAATGCAGTTTCGTATTTAAACCTTAATAAAAAGTTTTTAA
>JAECUM010031681.1:0-11260 GCA_016617855.1 Megalonaias nervosa
AAGGCCGTCTCATCTAGCAAGCGCCTGGCATACTCGAGGTGCGTATAGAGCTCAAGTAGTTTTGTTAGTCTACTCATTTTTTTCGCAGTTGACTAGTCAACGATGGGTAGCTAGACTGAGGGACGCTTTATATGTCTAAAGTGCGGACAAGAAGGAAAACGTAACCAGTATACCAAAACTAGCAATGCAAATATCATAATCGAAAAATCATTGAACGCGCGGACCTATAAGAAACACGTACATTCACTTTTTTCACCTACAAACACATGTATTACCACTCCTACCTATAAGAAGCACATTACCTTACAAGACAGAGAAACGAAGTGCTTACAGGCACACTTCTATCTTTTCGTCATAAAACAATGAAAAGAAGTGTTTATATACATACTTCTATGTTTTAACTTACAAACGTATAAAGACAGACAAATAGTTTGGCAATTTGACTAGTATCTCTTTTCTAGACTGTTGGTGGTAGCCCTGAAAAGGGCTGTTGTGTTGTCTGAGACATGGCAATCTTTCGTCGTCTAAGATTCCGTCCCAGTCTGGCTGCAGGCTTTCCGAGAGGATAGGGTCTGCTTCAGCGGAAGGAGAAGGAGAAGAGAACTCATTCGTGTCCACAAGGCAGTCCACAAAACCTCTGCATGGCTTCTGCTGTTGTTGTTGTTGCTGCTGCTGCTGCTGTTGCTGTTTCTGGAGTCTGTACTTCTCCGTCCATTCTTCTTCATCCTTCTTGATTTATTCTATGAAGACCTCTTCTATCAGTTCTTTGGCTATCTTTAACATCCTGACATTCTCTATCTCATCAGGCTTGGGTATCAGGGTTTCCCTGACACAATGTAAATTCACATAGGCTTCATTGAGCTTGGTTCGTTTTGACTGCATCTTCATAGGTGAACGAGTCAACAATGGATGGCCAGACTGGAGACTACCTCGCTTTATATGTTTCAAGCGCGGACGCGATAGAATACATCCCTTCTGGTTTTTACTTTCGTATCGATATGATACCTAATGCTATGGTGAGAGATAGAGAGAAGTCAAAGTACATGCATTCACAGTGTTTTTTGAAAACAAACGCCAGACACCTTTTTTTTTTCAAAACACAACATTTTTTATTTAACTAACACACAACCAACACTCATATAACATCAATACATGTTTTCTGAACTTACAAACAACCGACAACTAACAATAAAACATATTTTCAAACAATTTTTTTTGACAAGGTTGGCAACTTTGTGAAATCAGGTTAGACTTGCACGAATGGAGGTCATTGGGCCATTAACGTTTCGTTGCTAAAGACAAGGGATAGCAAGAACGGTGACAAAACCATCGACATACTTTCTCATCGTTTTTAGAACAGTCACGATCAAAATAAGTCTCTAAATGAGGAAGTTCACCTTTAGGTCATACGTCAGGATTCCATGAAGAGGTATACAAACTCTTGTTCAAAAGATAATAAAGTGCCCAGGTATCCATTTTTGGTTTTCTGTTTTTCTTGTTGTTTTCACAGGTAATGATAAGTCATCAATTCAATTTTGACTTCTTGCCTGAAAATCTCTGAGAAGTAAACGGCTATTAGCTCCGTCTTCGTACTCTGGCCCAAGAGAGATTCGTAGCGATGGATCTCTAGAGAAGTCAATGGAAGGGAAGAAATGATGACGCAAGTCTTTATACCTCTTATGAAACATTGCTACTTCCGAGATGAGACCCCAAGCCTCGTCCAGATACTCGTCCAATTTTTCTTTTTGACTCATCCTCAGACATGTATCGTGTTGCATTTCAATGAGATGATCGTTATGACATCCATTGAAATGTTTCTTGGTCGATTCCGTACTTTTATCTGCCAAGTGTTTAGCAAAATAGGAGACTAAATGTTGTTTTTGTTCTGGCCATCTGGACATGACCATCAAGTCCTCTTAATCTTTCTCTTTGGGTTCTGCTTACACGTTATCCTCCCATTCCATTTCCAAATATTCTCCACCGTTCAAAGAGGGATAAGTCTTCCATAGCTTCTAATAGTCTAGAAACACGTCTCTCAAACTGTTGATTTCTATCGTATTATCGAATTCGGCATACAAAAAGACGTTCACAGACTCGGCTAGAGCTTCTGCGAACTGAAGTACCATACGCAGTTGAATGACCCTCGTTGCTGCCTTGGTCTGGAGTGAGAACAAAGACCCACAAAACGTAGCCTCCTGCAAAATATCGTACGAAATGCCTTAACTGGTGTTGGTCCATAGCTGTCCGGTGGCAACGAACAGGGACAAGTACGATCTCAAGTAATTCTTCTGGGTAAATTTAGGTTCGAAGAGTCTGGTTAACAAGGTCTTGCCATCGCGACTAACTTCGATCTTGTACACTCTTTAGTGCTTAAACTGCAAAGGATTGGCAGTGACGTCCCCATTGAGGTTTGCATTGCTAACGATGCCAACAATTAAAAATTTGGGTAACTGTCCTTGCAAAAGATGATCTTCGATCTTGGATCAGGGTCAAGCAGCAATGGTGAAAGTTTTCACTTCCACGCATCGTATCGGGTAGATGGCTGTCGTTTTGCTCAAAGTGTGACTGATATCGATGCCCACCTTAGGTAAAACTTCCACACGACGCACGTAGAGTCTGGCTTCTTGGATGATGCTTTTGTACTCGTTGGCATTGGCCATCAAATGGAAAGCGGCACTGCTACAATTCAGTCTCAATCGGATATCCGCTCCGTTCAGCAAATACTTTTCTTACAACCACATGTTAAAATGCAAACGAACCAGCATTATTATATTACGTCCTTGCATCATTTTCTTTCGACGATCGTTAACGTCCACATTGTGAGGTTCGTCATCTGCTGTCAGGGCTGTGTCGTTAACCTTGTCTTCGCCTGCAGTGTCAGGTTTCCATACTACGCAGGCATACAGATCAGCGTCATTGGCCTCTTCCGCACGTCATGATATTTTCCATGTACGCTCGGTAAGGGTAAGTATCCATCCTGCTATTGACTAGTTTGTTATTAATATGCAAATCCTCTTCCTTGAACAAGGAAAGCATGATATTGTTGACGGGAACTACTCTAACATCGGCTGCCGGAGAGGTGTCGTCCGTTTTGGTCAATTTGATTTTCAAATGCAAGTAACTGCTATTCAGACTGATGTAATCTTCGGGCTGTTCTTTGATTTCTAATTCGATGGGAGTTGAATCCATCAATGAGGAGACGGGATGAAATTATACCCATTGATATTCTTGCATCGTCATCATGGTGGGTGGCACGGCAAGCAGATCCAGCTCCGACTTGGTGCATGCTGAAGACTATCTAGGTGCATTATTTTTTTCTTTCTCTCTGTTTCCTTTTGATAATCAAAAACGTCTAATGCTCGGACGGTTCTTCTTTTCATGGTTTCTCTAGCTGAGGGAGTGTGAAAGGTTCTTAAGGGGTAGCATAGTCTTCTCTTTCTGCCTTGTCCTTGATGTGGCGACAAAGATCAGGGATGTCTGACTCGGCAGTTCCCGGGGCATTTATAGGAGTTTCTCGTCGGCCCACAATGTCTTAGCCCGTTTGAGGCAATACATTTTTGCCTGCTCTCAAGAACGCGTCTAGGGGTTTCGTTTGTTGAAGACGACATTTTGGAGAAATTCTTTGCCTTGCGTCAAAGCGGCATCTTTCAAGACGTGCAATCCTCATGCCACCATGATCTTCAAAACATGAGCCAGCGAACGATACGCCGGTTTAAGAATATATCCTAAACCATGTCCACGCTGTCGGGCGACTCCTCGGTACACAGGGTACATGACTAACAAGTCGTTAGAGATTTCGTTTTCAAAAATGGAGTTTCACCGTAACTTTCCCTTTGGAGAATGGAATATGTTGTCTCAGATCTCCGTTTATAGTAATGTTGACACTGTCCTCATACGACTTACAGACGGGCAAATAGTGAGGATGTGCAAATTCGCGGTGAACGTGATATGTGTTTCCACCTTCTGTGTCGTTGGTCGCAGCATAATCCACTTTGAAAGGAATGACTCGTAGTAACTGTACGGAGGTGAGTTCCACCACGCTGTACTCCAACACATGAGAGTACACAAAGATCAAATTTAATCCTTGGTACAGTACTACGGGAGAACGAAAATACTATTAAAACTCAAGTTCTCGGTAATGGGTGGTATTTTGTTACCCTTGATCATCTTGAGGTTCCCACACAAATTGTAAAACAATTCAGGACAAAATGTCATGGCCAACGTTATGTCATCCCAAAATTTCATTAGCAGACGACGAGCTACTTTATGATACTCGAGGATAACACTTCGTGTGGCATTGTCCAAGGCTTTGCTAAACAGCGCATTGAGCCTGTAAGCAATCGTGTCCACCAGATGTTGAACAGTAAAATAATAGCCTGCAGGAATTTTAATAGTACAGATGTACCATGGAGTATTGGGGGACACTTGTCGCTTCTTAGAGGCATCAACAGTTTCGTTTTTATCCAAGTATTTTGAGGGAATCATTTCCACCAAAGCCACCTCCCAATGGGCTTCGTGATCCAGCAAAATGTATTGTCGGGAAACACATCCGTGTAACTGTCACTGGGTAACGTTAAGTAAAATTGGTTGTTCACAGTGACAGTCGGGGACGTACACAACAGGCGCTTAATGACGGTCACTTCGTTGTCGGGAGTCACTTTGGCGGGGGGGGGGGGCACATCCGATGCTTCGATGTTAAGATTGGACCATGTGCGGCAAGACGTATATGTACATGAGAGTGTGTTGATGCCTAAATTATTTTCACATGCGTTCTTTCAAGGTGCGTTGAAAACGTTCCACGATGCTGACTTTGGTTTCTGGATTCTCGGTGGTGAAAACATCAATGTCAGGTTTCTTCAAATCTTTCTGGAAAGCCTGGTTCAGAAATATGCCATCGAAGAGGGTAACGAACACTTTTTTTTCAACACCAAGTTGAGGGATCGCACTAACTCAGTGCTCGGTTTGGAAGTCAACGGCACGACGCAGACAAATTTGGAAAAGACGTCAATAACACAAAACAAATATTTGTAGCCACGATTGTAGGTGGCCAAATGAGAGACGTCGTCTAAATCGGCTGAACCAGTGAAGGGTTTTGACCTAGTATTGACGTTTAACAAACGTTGTCGTTTGAGTTCGAATGACAGCTAGGGAGTTTTGGAGCATGAATCGGTGGCGGTACTCTAATGAACATGCTTTGTCAATGGTGCAGGATTCTTTCAAAGAATGGATCACTCCGTGCTCCATCAACAGTTCTCAAAATTTTCCACAGCAGCGCAGTAAAATGTCCACGTCAAATCGACAATAGTTTAACATTTCTTCTTGAAAGTCGAAGGTGTCTGAGGCGTGAGAGTTGTACCAAGCGTAGAAAGTATCTCTTTGTTAGGTGCGCATGTTGTCAGGGTCGTAGTAGTGAGCTTCAGGCAAATGGGGTAGAACGTAATGTTGATTGGCTTTGGTACTGAAAGGTGCGGAAAATGGCATTGGCCATTTCTATCATTCCGAACGTTTAGGCATTCGACTCATTCGCATGGCCAAGTAACTCATCGAATCTGTCAACTGCACCTGTCCCACGTGCATGGAAGTGATCTTGGCTCCTTTCAAAGTCACTTTAGGACGTTCGGTACTTTGTTTCGTATAGTATCTCAGAAGAAACTGTCCATCGTATCCCGAGAACTTGTGAGCCATCAACGTGGCATACCGATGACAATCTCCGTATCATTCGACGTTCTCTTGGCTCCACGTCTCCTTGATGGGGTCTAAAATCCATTGGGCGAAATCGCCTACCGTGTTAGGTCCCCGAAATATTTTTTTCACGTCCTCCAGGAATCCTGCAGCAATGAGGGCAACGACTAAAAATAGATTCTTGGATGCACAATGCTTGACATGAACAAACAAATAGGGCAAATATTTGGCATAACATTTTAAGGAAAACGTCAAGTGTGAGCGGATTACTTATCATTACGAATGACGAAAACGAAGAAAAATAAATTCATAGGAATATTATTACCTTGTGACTCACATTTCGGATACGGCTTCTTGGAATCCTGTGGTGTGCTCTAAAGACTAACATTGACATCGATCACCCAATGATGTTCAAGCCTATTTCATCAACACAGACAATAGGCATCGACCAGGCACCCATTGGATAGCCGTCTAATGATAACATTGTGAACTATTTTATTTCGTATGGTGTACCTCCTCTAGAAGACGACACGATTGACTTCATAAGAACAAATACGTTAGCTATTCAGCTCAATAATATGAGATTACAAGGATCTGATTTTATATCGTGTGGACAATATTGTGTTTATTTTCTTTATCAACTAAAATTTGGATTTCTTTGGAAAATTTGTGTGCTTTTTCAGCTGTGAGAACTCTAGAAACTATCATAAAATAGAAAGTTCGCTTTCGGAACATTATGGTTCTCTATTTTCTTTAGCACAGAAACACTGAGCATATCTACGTTAATATAACACTGTATTCGATCAATAGATTCCTGGTCGTAATCCATAACTTTGCCAACGGTACAAATACCTTCATACTTAATGTTTTAATTATTTCTGAATAAAGAGGAAGAGCCGTATCCCGAACGACCCGCATTATAATATATGTTTCAGTTAGCGGAATTGATAAATATGTTAAGTTTGGAAAAAGATGTGTTGTTTAATTCTAAAGAAACACAAACTTTATTTCGGACATACACTCCAAAAGGATTGTTTTGTTTCACGTTTGCGCCTCCGTTGAATTTTCGTTTGTTAGTAGGTGTGGGGTGTTGGTCACTGTTAACACCGTCATTGTAAATAACGGGATATTGGTCATTGTAAACTACATGTTGATGGCATGATGTGTGCTGTTGGTAGGAGATAACGAGGTGTTGGTCACAGCACATGGTGTTGGTCACAACACATAGCGTGTTGCATAGTGAGTGCGGCTTATTGATCACTGCATACGGCATGCGAATGGTATAGAATTAACTGTTAAATTGTAGTGAACGAGTATTGGCCGCCACGCACGACGTGTAATGTGGGATTTCGACTACACAAGTTTGTATTTAATTGCTGATTAAACTTTTAACATTACATTTTGTCTTGTCCCAATGAACTTTCGACCCTTTGTAAATATTGACTCTTTTCAAAGAGTCAATACTTCACTATATGCAAATCTTTTATTTCTATAACTCTTTTGACCACATAATACCATTTAGTTGTTAAACGCCCATAATTTAAGGAAAGAATTCCACATGATCCATAATTGCTTTTCCGTGTAGAGCAGTGTAAAATATTAATACCCGTTTTACCCTCGATAAGCGTATACAACTACTTATATTTCACGTCTTCAAACCTCTTAAATAACATAATTTATAGCTCTACTGATTTCAAAATGTTCGAAGATGACATTGCTATTGCAATTATTTTAAATTTGGTCTTTTTCAGGCTGCGTCGGATATAGGAAGGATGACACCTTACTTGCACATGATGAACACAGAACAAACTAGCTGCAACATTTGTTAAATCCATTCATCAGGTTAAGGGCCGAGGTAAGGACAGAAAATGAACTGACGGACGTACAGTGCCACAGTCGCAGACACCGTGTAGATTTATTTTTCAGCTGTGATTGATATACCACTAATTTATTAATTTAGTTAATCTTGAGTAGCAATGGCGCGCTACTTTACTGAATTGGAATACTTTTGTCTTCAGAGTAATCGGATTAAAATGAGTAAATATGCATTCAAGGCTCGTTCTTGATGAAATGGGATTTCCATTTCATAGTCAATTTGTAAATCTCCTAAGAAAAATGCCTTTGATTTCTTGGTCATTTAAAAAGGCAAATTATGTATAGAATATATACATCGTTTCCACTGAATGGAAACATTAACATTTATAATGAATGACACAAGGTAAAGTGCATCATATTTTATTGATTTGCAAGACAAAAGTAAATAAACTTCATCATTAAAACTCAGAACGTTTCCGAATTCTTTGGACCAACAACGGAGGAAAGCTGCTTAATACTTCTTGCCTGCAATAAGATAATAATAATAATAATAATAATAATAATAATAATAATAATAATAATAATAATAATTTACATTTATGGTAATAGAAATATCAGCAGAGGGAAATTGGTGGACGAGATAAAAGAGCAGGAATGCGAATTTGAAATTTGACATTACTTAGAACATTAACTTTACTAAGCGTGATCTTCATTCGGTCACTTTGCATTGCTATTACAGGTTATCGGCTGGTGGCGTACATTATCTATCCAATAAATACATTAATCATACTGCAAATAGCCCCAACACTGCAAGACTTGGAGCACACTTTGATTGAAGGCAATGCTTAGCAAACGTCACGACAGTTACAGGATGGAAACAAACATACATGTTTACAATGCATACACATGTAAGGACCTCCCGTTTCTCCTTGATTTCTAGATAATACTAACCATAGTATTTGTGTGGATGAAACTTAGAGTATCCAAAACCGCCATATCCATAACCACCATAACCTCCATGCCATGGGAATCCTTGACCCCAATAACCCCAGCCCCACGGATTGTATCCATGACCAAAGCCACCTCCGTATCCAAATCCTAGTCCACCATATGGTCCCCAGCCACGAGAGTAGCCATCTGAGTATCCACCAGAATAGCCACCATACCATGCGCAAGTGGCAAAAGCCACTAAGCAGGACAAAACAATGGTGAGCTTGATCATCTGCGAGTACAGGTAATACGTACAATAGTTTAATTCGTTTCAGCGATAGTCTGTTAAAATGATATTGCTTGTCACTTCCTATCCTCCTAACCACCATATATTAATTAGAAAACCAATGAAATTACCCTGATATGTCGGTCCGTCCTTTCATCAATGATGCCTAAGTACGATTTCACTGAACGAAGGATTGAGGAGTAAATGGTCTTCTCCAGACACACGAGAAGGATAGAAAAGTTTTACTAAAGAAGTGAATAATCTGTGAACAATGAGTACTAACAAGTACCTGATGCAATTCGTATCTACCTCTCAGAATTTTAACTCTGTCAATCGTGCATAATGAAATTCGTTCATTTTGTACACATTAAATGACTGACTTTAAGCGGATGATTTCATATATGATCGGCGCGAATCATATACAGCTGGAATTTGTACACATGCTCTATTTGTAAATCAATATTTTCAATGTCCGTCTGTTTTATCTTTTAGATGCTTTTATTTTTTTGTTGTGTTTTAGTTTTGCTTGAATTTCTTCCGATATAATTTCAGTGATGATTTATCTGTCTATATTTTAGCAACATTTCCAAGTTTACGTAGAAAACTTTGTTTTTGTATTTTTCTGTTGAATCTAAAATCTCCTCTACGCCTTCGTCCTTTCAATACTTTGCATGTATTTTGGTGCCATTTTAGAACTCACGATTTTTGGTCCAGTGAGGCAAATTACTAGCCATGTGCATTGATATATAATATGGAAATTGGCCGAGTCTCAAACCTGACCATATAGATTACATTTGCCTATCCGAAATCAATGCAAATAATATATTTTATTACTAATGCAAAATGAATAGTTCAAATAAGGAACGAAAGATAGAAACAATCTGGGAATTATTAATATTGAGTCCTCAATGAAATATTCCAAAAATACAAGTATTCATCAAAATCGTACCTGATTTGATAATTGTCGTTCCCGGTGTGTTATTTGGGGTTTTGTACATTAGTGACGTGCGTTGTGATTTAGCATTTGATGCTCTAACTGTCGGAAAAAGTATCGATACAGGAGGTGTGATAATATAACGCAACAGAAGCTAATGTTTACCCTGATGATTAAAACAACAGAGAAGGTAAACAAACATGTACAGTACATTCAACTATATAATTTGTCTCGCGTACTTAGTGCATGCAATATTTTATCCAGAACATATTATGTATCAGTCATCACCTTTATCACAACTTTCTTCATCAGCCTGAAGTCGACAAAATTATAATCTAGTCAAAAGTATTTTGTTAACTACGCTGAACAATAGAATTGTTCCAAATATTAATTATACGTGTCATGGTTTCAATGTGCATTTTAAAGTGGAAATCATCAATACATGAAAGACATGCATCAACATAATATTTAAAACACCCCTACCTTGCTTCCAAGACTGTAGACAGCCGTTAGGTATCAACTCCTTTCGAGTGATCTATTAAGCCGGATATTTGTTCCACATTTATACTCGATGGTCAAGAAAAAAAAATCATAGTTGAATGGTTTACTAAGATGAATTATGCAATTAGAAATGCATATAAGAATTATAATGTAAATTAAATGAATGTTGTTTTCTTGTATTGCGGGAAGGATAATAAATAAATCTGACATTCATTTGATCACATCTTGTTGTATATGAATATGATATTATTTGAAAGTCTTGAGTGCATGAAACTCAGTTAAGAGTACCAATTATCGTATCATTTTTGCCCATCGTTTTGTAAAATACAAAAGATACAAAAATAAAAAAGATAATAAATACATTTTATTCCGTACAAGAGACTGTTCTAAATCAGAAATATTCACAATTATACAAATATAGTAATTATTCTAGCATATAAGTAGTAGATTTTGCAGGTGTTCAGAACGAAACAAAAGACCCAGTATGACCACTTCATCCGATGGAATTGTTTTAATTGTAAAATGTAGCATTGAGTAAGAATTTCAGATCCAACAAAACCTGCAAAATGTACACTTTCGGAGCATCAACTTGTATATAAAATACATTTTCCTACAAATCTGCAAACGCAATAGAATAATAAACCTTTAATAAACGAATAAAAACTGAATTCAACATCCATTAACAAAATGACACATTTATAATACAGAAGAACTGCACCTTACCTTCCCTACCTATTTACTTCTATCTTCCTAAAGGAATAACTCCTTCAATAATAAAATCTTTCACTTTCTTTCTCTTTTCCTGATTATAACAAGAGAAGCAACAAAACATTATAAGGTGGTCGGAGGCCAAAGCCATCAGGTCCAATCGCACAAGGTTGCAAATATTAGAAATCTAGGAACTTATTGACCAACCCATTAGTCTGGACTACACTAGAATTAAATACATGAGGTGGTCCTAAGCTCAGACTATCAGGGTCCTATTGCACAATGAAGTAACCGATTGCTAAAATATCCCTGAAGGTACAACGCTATAGAAGGTAAGCGGCGAGGCCGCACAAAGTAGCAACAATTGGAAAATTAAGAACAAATCCGAATAACATGGCCATTAG